>OX632367.1:11497249-11570633 GCA_951751655.1 Ophion costatus
CCATAGATAGATCGTACGAAGGAGACGAGCCGTCTCGAGTTTAATCGGCTCCAAGGGCTTGAGTACTAAGCCGTGGCGGGAAGCAGGCCCGGTCTCGATCCAGACATCGCGTAAACACGAAACAAGTACACAAGTGTTACAGTAATCACGTTAGAGGAACAAGTTGGTGGGCCGACTTGTCAGGGTGATGATGACGTTCGACGATTCGCGACGGTATGTTGAGTTTGATGACATGGACAAAGTGAGGGTGTGCGAGTGAATCGAAACGGAAGACATCAGCAGATGAAAAAGAGCAGAAGGGAAAGTTGGAAATCTTGGATGGCAGCGTGGCTGGGGGAGGCTGGTACTAAAGCAGATTAAGTGCACTGTATCGGAGAGGGATACGCGTCGTGTAGCTGCACGTTTACACGTAACATCGCGAGATGCTTTTGTCTTACAGTGCAGCAGGGGGGGGAATGTGGATTGGGGACACAGGAAAAGGGATGCTCTCAGGCATCGTTCTCGCTCTAGATACCTCTCTGGCCAACTTACCCCACCGTCGTGTGAAAATCGACGTTGAGCCCTTTCTAAAGAGGGCCTCAAAATCACGTGACATTTTAAATTGCGCACCAATTGGTTTTTCTACGGCCTGCTATGAGTACAATTTTCAATATTTCAAATAAGTATGCATTCATATGGAAATATTATTACACTAAAACTATATTTTTCATTTTTTTCATTCCAGATCTCCCTAATAGCCAGAACTACCTACACCGCTTGATCATACACGGTACTTTTCTCGATAATAATTACTTTATAATTTATCGATATTTTTCAATAAAAAAGCTCATATTCAGGACGACGATTCCGCGTAAAATCACGACCTCGTCATGGACCCAGCCACTTTATCTCATCGCATTCGTACAAGGGCACTCGGAGACGGTACAAAACCATCGACCACTGTCTCTGCGTATTTCACATTTGGCAACGTCGCCTCGGCAACAATACGATTCATTTGTTGGCAATCTCGCTCTTGTCGCAGTACGTGAAATTGTGGTACTCCATAATTTATACAGTTGTCGTAGACAAGTGAGCGCAAGTTTCAGCAAGGCGTAAATTTACGCGCCAACGTAATTAGGAAAGCCCTGCGGTCTATGCACAACTATGACATAATAGTGAGGGAGCAAGAAAGGTGGAATAAAAATTTCGAGGTCAGGTAATGTGAAATGTAAATGCAAAATTTAAAGACCAGGCCATTTGTATTTCCGCAATTCCTTTGAGCAGTTTTCTCTCTTATTTTCCCTCGTTATCGCATTCAAAGGCGAGCACGAAGCCGCGAGGGAAAAGGGGGGGGGGGTTTGTAATAAAAAGTACGTCAAGTGAAGTGGGCAGGAGTGTGTTCTCGCAAGGGACATTCGAGAGCCTTTTTTTGCACTCGACGACGACGTTATGATCTTTTCTTGCCCACGTGGGAGTGCAAGCTCCCGCTTGTGAAGCTCGCGGACACCTTTGAATCGTATCTACCGCAATTACGGCGCATCCCTTATATCCCGGGCTCTAATTCACGTTTGCTCAACTTTCTCTCGTTTTTGCTCGAGCCGTTCATTCGTACTTTTGCTTCACTCCCGTCTGTAATTTTTCCATCTTTCTCACTGTCTATGATATTTCGAATATGAGAAAATTGCGACAATTCTCGGAGAATTACTGCGTGAAATTTGATTTCGCGTACAAATGAATTACCCGAGGGCAATTTTTTTTCGATTAAGGGCGGACACCACTTTGCCGGGCTGAAAATGAGTCGTTTTTTCTAATTTTTTTGTCCACTGGACTATTTATTTGGGATTTGAAAAACAGGTATGATATTCAGCATGCATTAAACTTATTTCGCGTAAATTTTTATTTTGAAAATTTTTCGACGTTATTGAGGTATAATAAAGCCTTAGTACAAAAAAGGGTGACTCAACGGCCAAATTGATAACTCGACAGTGGTTGGTCTGAAAAATAAGAATTTTGAATGTTTTACAGTTTATATAAATGTAGTTCTCGTTGTCCATAGCGGTTTTTCGAAAAAAAAAATCACAGAACAGCGGGTGGCAAATTAAAAGTGTACTTTTGGGGAAATTTTTATTTATATTCGGGGATTAAAAAGTACTAAATTTATAGAACGGCTACGCACAACGATAGCAACTGGAATGACGAAAATTTTAGTTTTTTACAATTGAAAATTGGACAATTATAGGTAAACATATGATTCCGGCCAGGACGAAAAAAGTCGTTTCGAGAAAAAGGCCATTGAAAGTTTCAGTATACGTAAATCTTTGCGCTACCTGCTCACACTAAATCGTCGGTAGCTTGGTCGAGATTATTTCACATAGC
The DNA here is from genome assembly GCA_951751655.1 of Ophion costatus. Taxonomy (NCBI): domain Eukaryota; kingdom Metazoa; phylum Arthropoda; class Insecta; order Hymenoptera; family Ichneumonidae; genus Ophion; species Ophion costatus. Next base: position 11,499,605 of record OX632367.1, read on the forward strand.
TTTTCGCTCACGACTTCGTTTGCGTAAACTTGTGTTGAATGTTCCTTAATATGCTCCTGAAATATTTCATTAACGAACACGTAGAATTGTGTTGAAGAGCATTAATACTAAGTTTCAAGTAAATCTGAACAGATATTTATTTTACCACACAAACTTTGCTACCCTCTTTACCCCTTAAGGATTGAATTTCCAACAAGGCTGAAATTTCATTAATTGTGTCTAGTAGCAGTAATACAAAGTGTCGAGTAAATTGGACCCGATTTTTTTTAATTTTCCGTACAAACTTTGCAACCCCCTTTCGTTTAGGGGTTGAATTTCGAAAACCGCTAAAATACGTGTTTTATTGACTGTGCTGAAGAGCTTTGATACTAAGTTTCAAGTAAATCTTATGATCAGATTTTGTTTATTTTACATACAACCGTTGCCACCCTCTTGCACACCTTAGGGGTTGAATTTTCGCAAACGCTGAAATACACGTTTCTGTAATTGTGTCAAAAAGCACGAATGCCAAATTTCAAGTAAATCCAACCAAATTTTTCTAATTTTCGAACAAACTCTGCCACCTATTTTCTCCCCTTGAGGGTTGAATTTCGAAAAAGCCCTTCTTGGTAGGTGCTCACGTCGCAAAAGTAACTCACTGTTCAAATTTCATTCCTGAATATGTAGGTTTTGGGAAAATGCACAAAAATCGATTTTTCATCCCGTCGCAGTGGTTTCTCGCCTTAAGGCCTTAGGCCACAGTAACGGGTATAAAACCATGTGCGAATTTAACAATTTTTTTTGTCCTCTGAAAAAGTGATTCATTCAGGAAATTAATTACACGTCTATTTAGTATGAATATCAAGCTGTTAGAAAATATATTAATTTTTTTTCGATGTCCAAAATGGCCGACTACTAATATTTTCTTTTATCTTTTTTTAGGCGCTCCTCTTTTAGGCGCTTTAGTAGTCAGTCATTTTGTACACCGAAAAAAAATGCTAACAGCTTGATATTCATACTAAATAGATGTGTAATTAATTTTATGAGTGAATCACTTTTTCATACGAAAAAAAATTGTTCAATTTGCACAAGATTTTATACCCGTTACTGTGGCCTAAGGCCTTAATTTTTACCGGATTGCATTTTTTATTCGCGTACATTGTTCTGTGCACGATAAAAATTTTTAAATCGCACGTCGAAGACCAGTCTTTACACGATGGTTGAAAAAAATTTAATGCGTGTCTTTCATGGGATTGCCGAGGTAGCAGAAAGCGCCTGGAGGAAAATATTAATTTCAGGATAAACTGTATCCATCCAGCTGGATAGTGGTGCAACGAATTTCAGGTTTGCTTTCAGATTCACTGTTCGGTGTGCATTTTTCGTTTCGCTCGCGGCTACCTCCTGGCCCCTTTTTTCCGGCGCTCGGTGGCTCCGAGCACTCCTCAACGCATCGCTCATATTTGAACCGCTCAATATCAGAAGGTTGTAGTGGCGGATGGAAGTCAGACGCCGAGCGCAACCTTCTGACATTTAGTGTCACGCGTAATATTTATTCCTTTGACGGTGTAGCACCGTGTAAATATTTCAAAATGGTCAGCTCACAGGACCTATTTCCTTTGCTACAGTTGCATCTTTATGCTACGGTTAAAGGTCCTCGAAGGTACTCTTTCTTCAATTCGTAGCTTTCGTAGTACGGCTTGGATCGTCTTGAAGGCGAGGAATCAACTTTGATCGAACGCCATTGGCTATGCGATGAACAGCGTCTCAAATACGAACGTCGAAAAAAAAATCAAATTTACCCGTTTCTCAAAGTGTGAGAGCAAATTGTCATATTAATCGTCTTTTGCTGAAACGTCATTCAAAAACTGGCTCCTGAATGGATTTCCATATCGTCCGAAGGACTATATTCCAATATTATTGTAAAAATCGAATTTGCTGTGTATTTACCCTTTGACTGCATGTGGGGTCGATCCGACCCCAGATGTTTGTCGGATCGTTGTATTTCGGTAAATATGCATTTTATTTTGTAGAGACGTTTTTCGTAGTCAATGATTCTTATTTCATGTCCCTAAATGTGTTTTTTTAAGAAAAACGAAAATTAAGTGCCTAAACATTCGTTCAAAGTGGGGGATGCATTAAAAAATACGGACTTGCACGAAAAAGCTCATAATTCTGTTTTTTCAAAATCCAAAAAATGCTCTTCGAGGTTTTTACAGAAGATGGTTTGTAGATACGAAAAAAGACAGTGTCGATCGTCTTTCTGAAAAGTATATTTATTCGGAGCTTTGAATTTAAGCGTTTTTGGTATAGTGAAAAATTGAAAAAATCGACTCCTTCGGCAGATTAATTGGTGAAAACGTATATTTTCCACATTTTTGTTACTTCAATGACATTATTATTCACGTTTACCGCAATTGACGTATAAGTACATTCGGTGCTCGTTGCACATAGCCCTCCTGCATAACGGCTACTTGCTTTTAGTTTTATGATCAGCATTCTAAATGCATAATTTACTATACTAGCGCAAAATAAAAAATATCTATGAGCATTTTCTATCGTAACTCACTTACATGTAGCAATAAAACACCAAATTTCACCAAAAAAAATGTTTTCACTCTCACCGCACTGCGCATAAGCGGGGTCGGTCCGACCCCAGGTCCCTTCTCAATAGCTGTCCTCAGTACACGGGGAGTGTATAGGATGGGGGCCGAGTATCCACCTATAGAGTAGGAGTGGGTAAAAAGAATTGGGTCAAAATGACCCTGTGTGCGATCAAAGGGTAAAAAAATGTTCTATATAGATTGATGGACACCGATGATTACACAGCCAGAAAAAAAAACAAAAAATTGAGTCGTATGCTGACAAGGAATATCACTTTGGTGTCCTCCTCCGATTTTGTTGAAACTTTTTCATGTGGAAGAGTATAAAAAACTAAGAGACACGTATTTTTTTTTATCGGTAGAAAAACGGTTTTAGGGGTGAAACGCACCTTCCAAAATGGGGATGTTTTTCGTTTTCCGTCAATAACGTTTTAACGTTACGAGATATAAAAAAAATTCAAATTGCCACAATCTTTATTCATTCGTGTATCGTACATTGGTGATGAGAACGATAACGTTATCGAAGAAAAACGAAAAACACTCCTAGTTTCGAGGGTGCGTTTCACCCCACAAAACCGTTTTTCCGCCGATAAAAAAAATACGTGTTTCTTAGTTTTTGATACTCTGTCACATAAAAAGTTTCAACACAATCGGAGGAGGATACCAAAGTAATGTTCCTTGTGACTAAAGCTCATGAAATTGTTCGACTTTGGGCATTTACTGAACACCCTAGAAATGCTGAACGACATCGCGCTTCACTTTCCTCTTGAAAGAAATACTGCTTTATCAGACGCAGTTTCCAAAGGTTCAGGAAAAAAATATTCAGCCGCTTTCGCCCTAACTTCGCTCGTACAGACGTACAGACAAAAGTTCCAAAAACGTTAGATAAGGGCTCAGCATCCTATTCGAACCCTGCCGGCCCAATTTAATCCTGATAAAGAGGGGATGAACAGGCAGAGCATGCAATGCTATGATATTCTGGAGGTGGTGAGTGGGTTGGACTTTAAATAGAAGGCAATCAAAAGTTCACTATCCTGTACCAACAATCTCAGGCAACTAGACCATACGTATGTAAATTTCAATAACGTTTTGTGAGCTCTTCGAGACCTTATGCGAATCGGTGAAATGTGGGACCTGCTGACATTCGAGTGCACAGGTACGTGATTTCTCAACGACCAGGAATCCAAAAATGATGCTTTTGCTCACCCGGAGCCCAAAGAGGGAGAGATAAATAGTGCTTGGAAGATTGTAACAGACGGAGGGAGGGGAAGAGAGAGAGAAAGAGAAAGACAGAAAGAGAGAGAGAGAGAGAGAGAGAGAGAGAGAGGGAGAGTGAGAGAGAGAGGGAGAGAGAGAGAGAGAGATGGATGCAAGAAAGTAAGTTAGAGTACTTCACCTCTATAAACGGCAGTATATATGTAGAGAAAGCTTTCCTTTTCGTGTGCAATGCGAGAGTAGGATCATCCGAGTGAAATATTTCAAGCGATCTCCGAGATTGAAATCGACGATAGTCGGCGAACTAGAGACTCTCTCAGCGCCTTCGATCGGTCTTGCCTCATCCATATGTCTCCTTCGCTCCTTCCTCACTGCCGTGGCAATTTCTCATCGCTTGCCTCTGTCATATTCTTAAATACGACGGGCATGCATGTTTTATAACAGGGTCCGAATAAAGTGACGAACATTTGTCACGAAACGTAGCCCATTTTTATTTTTTCTACGACGCGTTATTTCGCCTAACCGTTTGAACGGTTGCCGAAAAATACCTATTTTCACCGTGCTCAAAGACAAAATGAAAAATCTCCGACGAAACCCGACCGATTTTTTTTCCATAAATGAAAAAAACTGGATATTGAATTCGTGGACAAGAGCGCGTAATAAATTTAAAGGCAGGTTACTGCTTGGGACGATGAAAAATTCGATTCATTTTACATCATTTGCGTCCTTAAAGTGTTAAAAACACGGGGCTTTGTTTGTTTGGGTTGTCAAAAATAAACATCAACTACGATTTTCTATGACTTTAAACTTTAAATGCGTTCAATTAATTGAATCGATTCACACGAATATCGGCGCAATTGAGAGGAATTTCAATTTGCGGGGCCATCAGCGAGCGATATTTGTCAAAAATATATTCAGAATTTATTTTTCGTCCATCGAAGTAAAAAAACCGGGAAAAAATTGGGTTTTTTTTTCAAACGACTGCCATTTTGTTATCCAGGGGTTTTTCAGAAAACAGAAAAGGATGAGGGCCCCGAAATTTAGTCTATGCTAATCATTTTTAACCCGTTTTTGGTTCAAATGGAAAGGCCAGGCTGTGGAGCGCCCCGCACAGATCAAAACACGCCGTGCATGTCTTCATTTGACGGGAGCTGAAGCCGCCATTCTGGATTTTTTAAATAAATAAAACTGAAAGTTACTCTCCATTAATAGGCGAATAAAACCCGTTGAAACCCATGTCCAAAAGTATTCCTTTTATATTTTTTTTAAATCCCAAAATTCATCCATTTTTTCATGCTTCTCTACAGTAACCTCCCATTAAGAAAACAAACAACAGTAGCGAAAACACTCGGAGCTCATTTGATTAACTAAATCTGCCGCTTTCAGAATCAATTTCAGACTAATTCAGGAATCCCCGAGGTTCCGTGATGATTTTCACGTCGAGTACAAAGGCACAATTAATTTGAAACACTCGAGCACACACAATATCGACATTTTCAATCAAGTCTATTACGGAATATAGAGTGCATCATGAAAAATTCATGGAAAACTTTCCTCGCTTTATCATTTTTCTTCTTACGATGCATGAAGCTCGGTCGTCGTCGTAGTCGTCGTCCTCGTCGACGTACATCGTTGTAGCCGAGAAACTGACTAATTGCTAATTAGTCAACGAAGGAAGGGTAGGAGAGTAAGATGGAAAAGAGGGGGTTGGTAGGAAGCAATTAATCATCGCTTGACCCAGAGTCGCGAATGTCGTCTCGGTGCTGTACGAGAGCAGCTCCTTCTCCTCCCCCTGTTTTGGCACACTTGCTGTATGCGGGAATCCAAAGGCGGGGTTAGCAGAGATGAGCCGCGGGATGACCTCCATGCGGCAATAGCATTTCTCGCTTTGCTATGCTGTATATTTGCAGCGCATGAAATACGAATATGGCATGTATTCGCTGCATGCTGAGGATCCTAAGGGATGTTTAGCTCTATTCAAGCCAACGCTCATCCGTTAATGAAGTCGCGTGACAGAGAGCCGGCAAGTCCATTCCGCGGGCCTTCGTTCCTCTCGCTCCTTTGTCGCTTTGCCGGAATCCTTCCTTGTCCCACTCAAACAATATGTATATATATATATATATATATATATATATATACATATATATATATGTATGTATGTATGTATGTATGTATATATGTATATCAAGAAACGGAATGAACGTTTGTAGAATCGTAATTACTATATCCCTGCCCATAGTCTCTGCCCAATGTCGTTCTCCCGCATATGCGAACGTCAGGATCATTGGAATGCCCGATTATATCAGAGCCCTTCCACGCGGCAGTAGGAACTGGAGCATGGTTTTCGTGTTTTGGAATGGGAAAGCAGGGCTCATCAACATGTGGAGAAGAGTACAAGGGATCTGTTAGGGGGACGGGAAAATCCGCTTCAGAATGGATGCACATGGAATTTCCGCGATATATGTATGCCCTCGGCCATCTTTCTTTTTCGCCCCACCTCACGCATCCTGTAATGACGATTGCCACGTTTTATCATTTCGATGCTCGGTTGCACTCAGTTCGACGTATATATCAAACGTCCCTTTCGACGGGTACTTTCAGCCCCACCAACGCAGCTCGGACACTCGTCAAAGCTGCGCTTCCCTTGGGTCATGCTGCAGCGCCATCTACTTTTATCCGTTTCTCGCCATCGAGGGTGCTGCTTTCGCTCTCCCGCCGATTTCATCGCCAGCTTCGTGTCTCTCGCTGTCTGTCTCGCATCGTTGCGCTTGCCGCTTTCATCCCGAAGCCGCGCGCCCGGAGTACCGCGCTGGTACACCGACGCCACCGCTAGGGGCGCTCGTGCGACAGCGCGATCGCGTCACCCATTCGTGAGCGAACGAGAAGGATGGCCAACGCTTTTCCGCTCGCTTGTGCAAAATACCGAGCATCGGGGAGAGAATATACGTGTACGAGCGGAAGGGCACATGCCTCTCTGACCAACGTGTCTCCACACCCCCCCCCCCCCCCACGCCGCAGAAGCAGTCGCGCAAACATCCCTTCTTGTTTGGGCTTTTGCGTCTGTGCGCCAACGCAACCGACGATGTACGCAATGATGTGTTTTGCACGCGAGCATCCAGACGATTTGATATATGCATATCTTTATTTGAAGTCGTGTGAATAGATGTATATGCTAATCATATTGAACAATTGTAGTGTCTGGACGTTTGCATTTTCTGGAAATTTGTAGTGTTGGTAGATGATGCTGAAATTGTATCTATGATTTTCAGAAACTGTAGCTGTTTCAGCGAAGTCGGCATCTAGTCTTGTCAAGTTTGGGTGTTTCCTTAAGGGGGGAGATACCGTTAGGCGGGGAAAAAGTTGCTGATTATCGTGAGTTTTTTTCACCATTTTTGAGACTTGACGTATGTTTTATTACTACTCATAGCTGATATATGGTATTTTTTAAATTATTGTATGGCGGTGGCTCCGCTTTCGGACGGCGTGACACATAGCGTCGGCGGGATTAAAGTGAAAAAAAAACAATGCAGGATTTTCTTTTATTAACACTCATATGCTGAACATGAACCAAGAAAGAGTGAGAAATGTTGAAAATCGATGAAATGGCACGCTTCGAAACAAAAAGATTGAATTTTCCAAAAAAATAGCTACATTTTTCAATAAAAAATGCTTTTTTTATTTTCATGAACACTTAGAGTTACGTTTTAGACAATAAAGTTAGAAAGATTTATACCAAATTTCATCAGAATCGGTCGATTAGTTTTTTAGGTATACGTCACGCCCGTTTTGAAAATGCAGTTTCCACATGCCATTTCCACATACCCTGACACCCGTAATCACAGCCGTTCCTCGAGGAATAAAGATTCCTTGTTTTTTGTTCTGCACAAAGCACAACGAATCCTCATTTTTTAAAGAACTACTATGAATAGGGGTGTAAGTCTCAAAAATGGCGAAGAAACGTTTCCTGGAAAGAAAATCATGACAATGAGCAAATTTTTTCCTCCCCTAAAGGTATCTCCCCCTTTAATTGAAAAATATCAATAAGCAATGAAGTTATTATTATTAAAACAAAGCACCTCCCTTGCTACATGGGTAAATCGGGGGTTCTGGCTACAAGGGTGATCTAGAACGAAAAATTAAGAATGTCCTTTTAGCAACAAACCAACAACAACAAAACTTTCGTATAGCCGAATAGTTTTTTTTTCGAAAATTGCGAAAGTAGCAAGCCCTAGAACGGAAACTTCGATTTAAAAAAAAACAATTTTATTCATTTGTTATTAACAGATGAACAGACATACTAAAAAAATCATCATAAGCTATGTTCTGTCCAAATTCAAAGTGGGTCGGCCGAATAGATTTTCAACTACGACTTACATCCTTCCGTAAAACAGAGTTTCGAGGAAAACGCAAGAGCAAAAAGCGTAGATCCCAGCGAGGTGGTTCGCCCCTTAAGAAAAATTATCCTACCTCGGTCAATTTTTTGCATTTTAACAAAATCCTTGTAGCATATGAAAGTTGAGACCCTAGGCTGAAACGCTATGCAGTGAAAAAAGTCGTATTAGAAAATTCCAAGCTGACGACGACCCCTCAATCATGACCCGATGCAATTTGCCATCGTTGTTTTCAGCTGAATCGAAATCATCATTTTCAGATATACAAAAATATATTTTTCATCGTAATCTTGCTATTGTAACTCTTCATACGATACGACCCGGAAATCCATTCGCGAAATATACGTGAACGGCGGTCCCGAGATACACAGAAGGGAGGCCGCGGTCCGACATTCATATGTATGAGCTAGCCTGCATATACATATATATATTTATATTACATTCGGTGGTCTCCACATCCAGAAATTCGCACCACCACACAAATATAGCCAGGGTCGAAAGGTTGGTTGGAGAACGCGTCAACGCCACGATTGCATAACGTGACCCACGCCAATCGTTTGAAATGAGTAGCAGGTTGGGGGTTCCTACATACCCTTCCAAGCCGGTGTTAGCAGGGGCCACCATCCGCTCTTGCATTTTCGGACGACGCGTTTTCCGCACCCAACGCTTCAAACCTCCATATCCATACGTCTGCCTGTACGGATGCACCCCTGTAGACACAACACAAGGTTCCCCCAGTAAATAGAAAATATCCCAATAGTACGAATTTTACCTGGTATTTTCGGATGTCCTTGATCCAGGGTGGTAGCGTGTCCAAAGAGATCCAATGACGAGGCAAAGAGGAGTATGATGCAGAGCGCTATTCACGGCACATCGGTTCAGCATCGCCATAGTTATTGGGGGGAGGGGGGCGGGCTATGTTTGCTGATTGCAGTGTTCGACAATGAGGAACGAAAGCTCGTAGCATCTTCGTGTTCAAACGTTGCTCGCAAAGGATACTCGATATAATAGGGCCTCTCGTGTGTTGTCGGATCCAACTAAAAGTGCCGTGAATACATGTACACCTAAGCTCATGTGCGTATATACGAAGCTTTCGCATTCCCTAAATGTAATCAATCGCAGCATGTAGCCAGTGCTTGAGCGTGCGATCTCTATATTGGATTTAGTTTCAGGTCGGAGCAAGGTACACTCCAAGAGAGCCCAATCCACAGGCTTCAATGCGTCTCCCTATATACATGTGTACGCTGCCTGATTCACGCATAGCAGGCGTATAAGCGAGTAGCTAATCAACGCTGTACGCCCCCACCCCCTCTCTAGCTCTAATTCACTCTGTCCCTCTCTCGCCCCAACCTCTTTCTCCCCTCTCACTCTCTCTCTCGCCCTCTTACTAGTGCACATATGGGCTTATTTACTGCGGCAGCATTGATTCCACCTCGTGGAGCATCGGCGTGCTCCACGCGCGTGCATCCACGCAACGAGTATACACATCCACTCAACTATCGGTACCTGATCCACCGGGGCTACGATGTGTATCCGACGAGGGCGGGATAAGTTTGAATTTGCGTAAATTTCACGTAAGGCTGGGTCGTGATGAAGGTACAGGTCGTCACCGAGTCCAAATTAAGTGCAACCGGGGAGACATTTGTTCGGAAAATCATAAAATTCTGCTTATTTTAGTAGCTAAAATCAAGTTAATAAGAATTTTATTAGGATTTCCAATGTTTCTTGGCGTTCCATTCACATTCCAATTCCATGGAGTGCTGTTTACAGCCGCTCCCTGATGTTATTGCTTCCTGTGCGAGGGCGCAGAGTAACTGTGGAAATCCTGTGCTCGTGTTCCATCAAGAAAGTCTTTATAACTGTATCTTCCTTGGTAGCCAGATTGTCGGTCAGTGGGCGGCTGTGTGGCCGCCTACCCAATGACCTAGCCAGACTACCACGAGAAATAGCCAGAGTCAGCCGTTGGCATCAGCATGATTTCTCGTGGACACGTGTAGCTTGACACGTGGGACGAGGAGAAATGTCGAAAAAGTGGTTTGTCATTGGGAAGATGAAGCCGAAATCCCAGTTGGTGGATCGCAATCCCTTCAGCCACTTCGACGATCTCTGCACATATCGTAAATATCTCAAGCATCTTGTATTTACCATTTCCCGTCGAAAAACATGGAAGAGTGGCGGCTAGTATCTCTTCCGAGGGGTCCTCTGCAGGTTCCGGTGTTCCGCCTAAGCCACCAGCATCTGGGTACCCCGTCGAGATCCCGATGGTCCCGCTTCGAGCCGATGTCTGAAATGTTGGTATTGGAATTCTGTCAGTGTTCGCCTCGTCCCAGGGTTCTGTCTCCTTAGGGCTTCCTCATCTTATAGGCCCTGTTCGAATCCATCTGCCCCTGCTGTCCAACTATATACATACGTGCATTTGTAGCATTGCGTTCTCCAGATTATCCACATATGAGACATTCCAGACAAAAAGGGCCCAATTTTCGCACACACTTTCTAAGCTTGGAACTCCAGGAGACGCAGAATGTGGAAGACCCAAAGATCAGAAGATGATTGTTCGCAGCGTCAATTTGATCAGTCAGTCATACCCAATTGATCGACGTTTAAACGCCACCCGGATGGCAAAATTCTTCTACTTGACGTCGAACAGCCCGTATACATATTTATACAGTATATTTATGCTTATATATACATAGAGGCTAGATGTAGTCTAACAGTGCCAAAGTGTACACCAACTCAACTTCACCCAGTGTAGGATCCTTCACTTCGGGAAAGTACTCACTGCATGGTTCCTTCGTGCCCCAGGCATAGCAAGGAATAAGTAGACACTCGAAGTTTCCCCGCCCCCAGCTCGCCATCCCCCTTCAACTCCATCCACCACGAATTCGAGCACATAGTACTACGTCACGCTCGCCGTATAGGCTTGTTTGGATAACCCAGCCACCAGCTGTTGGCCCGCTCTGTGAATCCAAGTATTGGAACTGCAAATGTTTATTGTAATGTCATATACATAAATGTGTATGTGTGCATGCGTGTGTACCGCCCGGACAAGACGAAATACGGCCAACAGAGTATGAAAACATGTGCAATGTGAAACTCGTAGGCAATCCCAAATAATGTGGTATTATTAACTCTGGAAAGGAAAGAAAAATACCGTGAAATAGATATGAATGTACTTTTATGAACGCATCTGCTTCCATGTGTAAAACGGATGTAACGAATGACGCCCACGTTAGATGACAAAAGTGGCATTTCGGAGCGTAATGAGATCAGCACTCGTCTCTTCAGCTCCTAATGAGCAACTCCTCATTTCATCATGAAATATATATATATATATATATATATATATATATGTAGGTATAAACAAACAGCAGTGGGGGGGGGGGGGGGGGGATTTCAGCTTCATCCTACTGAATATCATCATACATAACCTAATGAATGGAAAAATATCAAAAATATATTAGGCTCATTTTTTGGAAAAGTCACTTATTTAAAGAATTACTAATGAATCTTAAGACGAGCGAGTGGGTTACATAACAGAGTTGGATTTTTGGAGACCGTTAATTATAGCACCCTTTCCCTCTGGCTCTCGAAAATGAAGTCAGTCTAGCGAATCAATTCTACTGCGAAGAATAATCCAATCCAGTACTCAATTGTCTCTTTTGCTGAACGAGGAACATTCGGGCCCATTGTTAACCGAATATATAATTTCAGCAATGTACGTGATGCCCGCGGGCGCGTTGTTCCCGATACGTATCGGGATCTGATAACGCGCCATTGTTTTGCTGAAACGGCTTCACGAGCAGCCTCGTCTTTCATGAAATGTCTGTTCACGATTGTAATTATATACCGGCCACTGCCTCTGCGCTTGTTCATCGCGCAGTGTACTTCCGCACTTCTCATCCGTTTCGTCCTCCATCCAACATTTTTTTAGTCTCGCTCTTCTCTCACTCTGCCCCTCTATCACCTTCTCTGATGCCTCCCCCCCCCTTGGAAACGCCATGTTCACGCGCGTCACGTAGACAACGTGCTCAGACAACGCAATATAAACCTACACCGCAGTGTCTAATGGAAAAATGTTCTCGCTCGTTCTCGGCTTCTTGCCTCAACCCCTCCGGTGTATTTTGCTTCACTCGGTAGATGAGTAAAGACCAGGACGTATAACGTAGCCCTCTCTGTCACCTGTGGCCCTCTCTCTCTCTCTCTCTCTCTCTCTCTCTCTCTCTCTCGCCCTTTCTGGTCTACTCAAAACGTGCCTTAGTCGCATCGATCTCTACCAACGACACTCTCATTCGAATTTACTACTCGTCCGACCAACGAAATTTGATTCCATTGGCAACCGTCGCGAATGCATCCAAGAGATACGCACCCCAGACATTATCCAACATCCAACAATGCACACGGCATGTGCATCACGACGCATCCAACTGTACCTTCGGTATCAACCCTCTTTCATTCGACGACTGTTCGAAAGCTCCAAAGCTGTTCGACGAAGCTTTAAAGCCCAAGATAAAGTCCAACTTAGACTTTTAAGTGTCCAAGATACCGTTCTAGGCGAAGGCAACCGAATATGGAGATTCTAGGTGTAAAGGACAGTCGCAAGTGGCATAGTATGGAGATCAAGCCTCAAATTTCTACCTAGAAGTGTCTTCTCCAGCGACTATTTTGCTCGCGGGTATTTTCCAATATTGGATCTCATTGGGGCCGAGATTTTGAGAGGAAATTAAATTACGATTATTTCGTCACTGACTATGAAATTTGCAAAAGAGTTTAGTCACATGAAATATTTAAAACATTCTGTACCATTTTCCTAATGTCCTTCATCGCATCCGCGAGTAAAGTCCAATAAGAACGCATGCAGCGAGACTGCACAATGAAAGTATTATGGCTCTTCTACCAGTTACTGGACCAGTTACGATAACGAGTTTTGCAATAGAAACTTCGATCCAACGAAGTAACGATGCATCCAATTTTCATAGCCATGGTAGCAGTACGGTAAGACTTCCATCCATTCTTAAAGAATGTTAAGCGCATCAATATGGTGGCCATAAAACGGTTTCTTTAGCATTTTAATTGGGACTTTCTTCTATCCGTGGCTCCATCACCAGCAAGCATCTGTAGCTACGCTCACTTTTTTGCGGCTTAGCTACTTCGAACTCTCTTCAACTTGGGGCTGTGCGCGTCTGTGTGTACCTGACGTTTGCGTGCACTTCAACAAAGTATTATTCCCATCCGAGCGGGTTTCGCAAAAGTTCCGCAAACTCTCGAGTACTTTATTCCCGCATTTATTATTTATCGGGGTTACTTGCATTGCAACAAATTTTCTTTGGCTGCGCGTCAGCTTCGGAAACTTTGGAATCCGACAAGCATTGAGAAGGAAAAAATGATGCTTTCTGAAAACTCAAATCGACGGTAATGACGGTAAAGAGACCTAGAATGAGACTGCTCACCGTTGGCTTGCAAGTTTCTCGTCGCATCTCGTAGTGACCCCGCGTTGATGACTTCGGACCGAAATAGATCATGAATACAATCAAGTAGAGTGTAAAATGTGGATAAGCGAAAATATTTCATTGTCGACGAAATCTTTGGTGTTCGAAGAATCCAATCAATAGTGTTTCCCATCACGATAAATCGTATTAGGAAATTCCCGTTGAAATTCGAAACCCAGCCGCGAGATGTTGCTGGACCATGAGGAGAGTCTGAGACCTATCTGTTCTCGTTAAGGCATGACTCCGGTCCGAGCTCAGTCGAGATTCTTGCAGGGCGATTAAACATGTCGAATCTCCTTCGGACCGTGGCTCGCGGGTCTTCCCTCACGTACCAAGCTGCTGCACCGAAATGCTTTCTCTCTCTATCTCAACATGTATATACATAGAGATAATCTACTGCCTGACCCGGTCGACAGCATCTATATAACCAGTAGGACCAAGACGAATTCCAATCTTCGCCGATAGCTTGCAATTGGGATTATGAGGAGTTCCAATCTTCATTAGTCCTCCACACCAAAGGCACCGATCAATATTCAGTCAAAGACCTCATCTGCCCTACTGCCCAGCCGCAAAAATGATCAGCCGCCGTTACATTGAATTGGACAAACCTTATTTATTTCCGTCTCTTTTCGTTCTCGGCCCGCTCAGCCCTGATCACTCTCATCATTATGCGAACCTATTTCAAGTCCGCATTTTCCTTAACCCGATCAGGGTATCGTTTTTTTCGGCCCCTTGCTAGGGTATCGTGGGTCGCTGAAGACCCGAGGCATGTTAGAACACGTAATTTATAATGAAAAAATTTGATAAAATTCCTGAACACCCTTGAATACTTCTACTTTAAAGGTACACCATGAAGATTGCAAACATTTTTTACAAATATTTTATTTTTCTTCATAAACACACCCACCTCCCAAGAATGCAGGCATCGACTAAAAATGGTTCGGGTCTCCAACGACCCACGATACTCTGATCGGGTTAAAACGGATTCTACTATCATTGGCCCAACATCACGATTAACAAGCAGCCAGATGTTGTAGCCTATCCACGGCATTGAACGATCATTAGAAATATGTAGATGTCTTCACTTCATCCGATAAAATAAACCCACCGGTTTTAACAAAAGCAATTGAACGTACCATTTTCTGCTGCGCGGGAACTACTGTGGTAGGTCTCAACTTCGGGCAAATTCATTAAAAGCCTCAACTACGCAGATACATCTGACCGCGCCAATTGGGCATCAATACTCAAATAAACAGTCCCCTATTCTTTTCCACAATCTTCGTCATTTCGACTCACTACGACAGCCCTTGGAACCAACACATCGAATAAAACGAAAAATGGCCAACACATTTCATTCTCCACTGAGGACAGTGGCATTCCCGCTATTCCAGGTGCTCATATTTGATATGCAAGGGGGCCGAAGCTCCGCGAGAATGTCCAAGGGATACATATATTTGTGCTCGAAGAGAGCATGTGGTCAATCTCCCTTCCTGACTCTCTCTCTCTCTCTCTCTCGCTCTCTCTCGCTCTAGGTGTTCGCTCTCAGTATACAGTGCTAATATCTGTATACAAATGCATGCATACAGGCATTCCCGCCCAGTATCTTCATTCACATGTAAAGGACGGATACCCCGAGCCTGGTATACCTGTATAACGTTGGCTACCAGCTCAACCAGCTTTTTCGAGGCCGGTACCTCACATTTTTCCAGCCAATCGTCGATTCCGAGGACTGAGAAGTCCTTCGGGCTTGCATACTGTTGAATTTGAGGACAATATGCAGGGACTGATATCAAAGTCGAATGTCTTCGAAATCACCTTTATCTATATATATATATATATATATATATATATATATATATAGACCCATACACATATATACTTATATGTACATATTTTCATATATATGTGTATTATATATATATATACATATGGTGCGCAGGGGACAGCGCCGATTGGTGCGAGAGAACAGGCGCGAAGGGGTGGTAGGGTAGGATATGTCTCGTCGCGAGTATATACAGGTTCGCGGGGTGGCCGGTTTGCTGGTTTCGGGTCGGGCGCGGGTCGCGCGGGGCTTTCGCCTCACTCAGTCGTACTCGAACGGCGCATCGGGAAAGAGCCGGGTCTTCTCCGCTGTTACCTTATAACGCCCCCGCGTCGCACTCGTTTTCCATACGATCTTTCGCGACTATCGCGTGTCCCGTCGTTCCACTATCGGTAACGCGTTTTTGTTGCGGGGTGATCGCGCCCGCGCACACCCCTCGTCCATAGTCGGCCACTGTTTTCCGGCACGTTCTCGTACCCTCACGATCCGCGTTACGGATGATCCCATCGACACATTTGCACGAGGTGTACATACGTCGCTGCGTGACACAAAGTTTCTTGTTTTTTTTTTTTTTTTCGTTTTCATTCTTTGCCTTTTATTTCTCGCCGTTACGAGACGATCGATCGAACGATTCCAACGCTCCGCTGTTATCGGCTCATCCCCCGTGCTTTTCTCCCTTGTGATACTTTTCTTTGGCTCTTTATCGGCGTGTAAACAGAGAGGGGCGTCGTTTGATCGAACGTTCGGTATCGTTGCGACAGGAGTCGGTGCTACGGGTGATGTGAGTGTGTGGCCGCGCTTCCGGGACTCTCAGGGCTCACGAAAGATCGGACGTTTTTTTCCGTCACGGCGCATAAAACTACCCCTGGCTGGTGAGACTTTTTGCAATTTCGTATTTTTACCATTACAGGCGCTTTTGCGTTTTTTCATGTTCGGTGGTTGTGTTGAGGGGTTGGCCGTGGATGATACGTGATTTGTTTTTAGTCTTGGCCGTTGCTAGGTTACGAAGATTCCAAGCCCAGAAGGGGGTCCATTAGTTTTTAGTCGGGGGATCGGCTCTCTGACGAAGTTTCGGTTTCAAGTGAGTTTTTGTAGCTCCTTTCGTTTTTGGGCGAATTTGAATGGACTGGCTTTGGAAGATTTTTTACGTTATTTCGGCCAATCGCCATGATTGGGAGATCGGTTAGTGACTGATCGGCATAATTATTTATTATGGAAAAATGGCCTCGATAAATTGGCGTTGTCATTGTGAACAATTTGTCGCGTTTGCGGCTTAATGGAATTTTCGAGACGCGAGGAGCCGTATCGCTAAGCCTACTTGTCGAAACAATTAATCAAGTTCAAAGGATGACAGACAGAAGGCGAGAGGCTCCCCCCGTTCCGTGTCTCTTCCATGTCAGAGTGTTTAGAGGGTTGGCGGAAACAGCGGAGTCATCCGCCCCTGCCAACCCCGTGCCTCCACCTCGCCGCCCTCTCGCGTTCCTCTTGTGTGTCTCTCGAGCTTGGAGGATTCGCTTCCGGCGTTGGCTGCTGCGTTATGAATTAATATGTCACAACCACCAGCGAAACTTATACCGGCCGTGTGCATACCGCATGCTCCTTTGAGAGGGTACTTCGAGCCTCCTCCACCTAACGTACACGGACACACTATAGCTATCGTTGCCTTTTCACATATTCAAAGCGCCCTCTCTTCAACTGTGCCATTCCTGTGTGATGCGCTCCAAAATTGTCGTCCTTTGTTGGAAAACGGACATGTCATTCCAATCGTTAAAAAAAAGAACATTATATTCCGTTCACTGCACTGAGAGAAAAGTGTATGATATTTACAAAAAACACGCATGGTACAAGAGAGTATAGTCGAATTCCCCATCGTTTATTGTCATCGCAATCATAATATGCTTAACACAACTATAAGCGAAAAGTATACGTAAACATGCGACTTTGGTGGCGTTTTTGACTATCTAGTATCTCCGAAATAACCATACACTATTGTAAAAGGCTTTTCACTAACGATATGGTTAATTCAGCTATATCACAAAATCGGCGCACAAATACTAATGCTGCACCGAGAGGGGAGTACATGGTATTCATGAAAGACGCCCACGTCAAAAGAGGGAATAGTAATCATAATATCGTCAACACAACTATAAGCGAAAAATATATCTAAACATGCAACTATGGTGGCATGCTCGACTATCTATTATCCCCCAAAAAACTACTAACTATGGTAAAAATATTAACTGAATCAACTATATCGATATTGTAAAGTATTTCGCAGCAGTTGATAATTATTTCAGGGATACTAGATACAAAAAAACACACTACCAAAACGGCATGATTAAATAGACGCTTATAGTTGTGTTAACGATATTATGATTGCGGTAGCATTAAGCTATATGAATTGTACTGTGCCCACTTTTACCATGGCCATTTTTTTTATAGATACTATGGACATTTTTCTCAGTGCAAGTTTGTACTTCTTACATGGTTAACATTAACACTTGTTGAGTATAAGCTGTTACAAGATCTTACGAAAAGTGACTATACGAAGAACATTATGGCAAGCTTATAGTGAAGACGTAATCATTTGTGGAACGGTCAATAAAGTAGAGACTCAAGTGAAAATTTTTGAATTTTTGAACTTATGAAATATTATATACATTTAGTAGACATACCATTCAATATGGTAAAAACCACTATTTTTTGATAGTATAAGGAAATATCCATTTTATGAAAACCTACTATATTATACAGGGTGGATCAATTACTATTAGCAGCTTGGATATCTTCGAAACTATAAGGTTCACAGAAATATTTGTTGAAATGAAATTGCACAGTACGAAAGGGGCCATCCGATAGCGATTATAGTTTTTTTGCAGGTAGAGGTACTTCGAACATTTGAAGGTCAACGCCATCTTTTCAAATGAATCGGCATGTTTTGTTTTCTGTATCATGAAAGAGGAGCTTAAAACGAGTTCAACGACCTATAACATAAGGTCATTGACGGTTATTGATGGCATTCACCATAACTGGCGAATACGAAGTTTCAAGCAAATCTGATCAAAAAATGTTTTCTCATGTGAACTTTAAACCCCCGTTTCACCCCCTTAAGGGTCGAATTTCGATTTTTACCACTCTTGAAAAACGTCCTATTTTGGGTCAAATATGAAGACTACGTGGTCACAACTAGAGGCCTTAGATATAGTAATACTGCCGCTCTTTTAAAGGGGCTACACATAACTAGAACCCCGAAAAAATTGACAAATTCCGATTTTTTTTCGTCTGGTAAACGGTTTGTGAAAAAGAAACGATTTTTTTCCACGTATTGTGAGGCTTTAGAGAAAATCACCAAAAAATACAGAAAACCTACAGAAACACGGACGCCGGCAGATGATGGCATTTTTTCGCACCGTTTGGCGGTGGACACTCTCCAGCTTAAACGGTCCATTCGAAATCTAAAAACCAGACGGCTTAGTTGAGTTAATAATAAATACGAGTCGTTGACGATCGTCGATTTTTGAAATTTTTTTTTTCAACGACGTGGCGACAAATCGAAACTTGAGCATACAAGATCTATGAAAAAAAATCTTAATTCCTAAGTAACTATTGAAAAATAAAGATCGATTAAAAAAAAGTGAGATCGTCAACGACCTTCAAATATTTCTCATCGTATCACCTATAAATTTGGAAACAATTCATGAAGTGGTTCTCGAGATATCATGTCCACCGACTTTGAAAATAGTGTTTCAAGAAAAACTCGTTTTAAGTTTAAAGTATACGGCTGTTAATTTCAGGAATATTTCAATGAAACGATAATAAATAAAATTAAAATATTTATGGAAAATGCAATTTTTTTACCCACTTAGGTAGTTGTAGCCCAGTAAACATCAAATTTTTCGGTTTGTTTGAACAAAGAAAAGTTAGAGAAGGGAGCTTTGAAATATTTCACGTTTGATGAAGCAAATTAATTATATCGTCAGGCGAATTTCTATTCAGTCACGTTCAATGCGATAGATTTTTTTCATTGCTTTCTTTCATCACAATGTACGCAAATTCCCATTGAATTTAATTGTTCATCGTGACCGCACACGCGCACGTTATTCCACTTTATTCATTATCAGACGAAATATAACTGCGGATTTACGATGGCGAGAAAATTCTGACGTTACATTATATCCCCGGCGAGGGTTACATTTAGTTCGATACGTGTGACTTTTATAGCGGCACGATAAATTGGCCCTTTCATGCTCGTAATCTTTGTGAAAAAAAAATCATAAATGGCCTTATAAAGGAAAGAGGAAGAGGGCGAGCGCGCGGAAGAGGAAGCGGGTGCACCTAAAGTGCATCTAAAGATTGCGGTTTATCGCGCCAATCCTCGGAGCTCACGATGCGAACTTCATTTCGTGCCGAAAATATAGGTCGAATGCCCTGCGGGGCTTTCCGCTCTTTCCCCCGTTTTCACGTCCATTATTACTCGGGCTACTTCCTCCGATATATTCGTTCGCTCACTGGACAATCGCTTTTCAGTCTTCCGGTTGCGCAAATGGCTCGTTTCTTTTATCATTTTACTTTATCATTTATTCTCCCCCCCCTCTCTCTCTTTTTTTCAAATTAATCACAGTGTTCGGTGATATAATTCTTATCCCAGTGATTTATGCTTTTTTCCACATCCCCGGCTAGTTTCTAATGAAAAAAAGATTAATACAAAAAAAAACCAGGCATGATCCTGAGTTCGCGATTTTTGGTCAATTAGCTCAGCAGGTATTGCATCCTTGAGATATTCAATACTTTCTCGAATCTCCAAAGTCATTCCGATCATTAAGCTTCATAGCCATTTTCCCTCATCAACGAGATAAGAAAAACGCCAACGTAAGAGTAGCTCGATCGTTTTCGGTTTCTTTTTTTTCGCAGTTAACTCGTTCGATTGACTCGGCTGGTGGAGCAATTTGACTGCGGTAGCTAATTGGACGAGCGGCGTGGCGGGGAAGGGGTAAAGAGTCCAAAAGTCCAAGTGAGGGGGTGCTGAACTCATACCGCCGAAAGAAGGTAATCATCCAGCAGGAGAAGGGGCGGGAGGGGGTTCTAATTGGTTAATGTCTGTCATTAACTGCGGCAGAGAATGGAAAGGAGAGGAGAATGGAAGGAAAAAGAGGATTAAAAATAATATCTCCGAGAGTGCGAGATGGTACCCCCTCCTCTTCATCTCCCCCCCTCTCTCTCCTCTCTATCTGTCTTTCTTACTCTGTTACGTGTAAATGGTGTGCTCTCGACTTCCGGAAGTCGCACAACCGTGCGAATCCCTGTCTCTCTCTCACACTCGCTCGACTACTTCAGCAGTCTCTTGAGCTTCTTTTTTTCGGCCTCTCCGGAGGTATATCTACACTATTTAGTGTACAATGAAGTTCTTGCTCGCTCGTCCACGGGGGCATGTCGTCCGGCGAAATATTATCGCGTTAAATACGAGACGAGTAGGCACGCCAGTGGAGGAGCAAGTGAGAGTGACGCAAACTTCCTTTGCAATATTCGTTTTTTTTTAACCAACTCCAAAGTCAACCCTGACACATCGTTAAAATGTTTTTTCAATGTTACGCGCTCACCAAGAGATATCAAAGTTTCCTTCCTGTGGGCAATTGATTGATAGAATATCGTTGTAACCGAAAGATTGATAATTGAGGGCCTACATATGTGGTAGATGTAGGTACATCTACCTATGTGTATAGGTAGATGTAAGGCCCGAAAAACATGGCCATGTTCCGAATTTTTTTTTTTTTTTTGGGAAAGGGTTGGTGAGAAAGAAATGCATTTTTTCAATTCAAAAGTACGTATATGGAGAGTTTTTAAATAAATCACCAAGAAACACAGAAAAACAACAAAAGCATGGCTACCGAATGATGGATTTTTTAAAGACGTTTGACGGTGGACACTCTCCAGCCTGAACGGTCCATCTGAAATCTCAAAACCAAACGGATTATTCAAGTGAATAATAAATAGGAGTCGTTGTGGATCGTCGGTTTTTTACATCATTTTTTTTTTAAACGCCGCGACGAATAAAAACTGGAGCATATAAAATATGTGAAAAAAGTTGTCATTTATACGCAACTATTACAAATTCAAGATCGATTTTTGAAAAGTGCGATCGTCAATGACCTTTCAATATTTCTCGTCGTATCTCCTGTAAATTCGGTAACAATCCATTAAGTCGTTTTTGACATATCATGTTCACCGACTTGGTAAACAGTGTTTCGAGAAAAACGCGACTGTGAGAAGCTGTAGCTCGTTCAATTTTCAAAATAGTTCAATTAAATTTTAAGGAATATAGCTGAATGCTGAAACTATCGAATAAAAATATTTTCGTAACATGGCATTTTTTGACTAACTTAGGTACATGTAGCCCGTTAATCACAAGAATTGAATAATTACGGAAAAAAAACCATTTATTACTTTACCAATGAAAATCACCTGAAAAGTGTACAAGAGAACATTCCTATGTGAGACCACTCGAGTGTGATGACATATTATAAATAATAACATATATTTTCGATACTGGATTGAAAACAAGCCGCATTTTAATTCCATATTAATTGGATATTTATCAATCCGCTCTTGAACCGATTCCCGACTAATTTCCAATTTATCTTATAATCCGCTTGTTTATTCAGCATTATTAACACATCGTGCAATCGAACAATCGTGTTTCACACGTTCGACGTTTGTTCGTTCGATTTAAGCACGTATACTATTTCCAATTTCAATAATGTCGTTTGTACATATGTATATACATATATAAATACATACGTCCATCGCGCCGACTGTAGGTAATCAATTCCCTACGGTTACATACGTTTCCCGGTCCATCTCGATTTCCTCACGAGTATTCAATCAACGCACGGCAAGCCAATTATTTACACTCCATCTCCGGAAATTCATTAAACAATTAATAACAACAGTACGTGCGACGTGTACATTTTCTTCGGTTTTTCACCAATTGTTTTGAGATTGCGGACAACTGGATTCCCTCGCACGTATTCCGGCAGGTTACTCGCGCTCGCCGCCACCGCCCAAATTGGAATATCTTCGGAAGATAGTCAATTACGGAGCGAAGGGATTATTCGTCTTATTCGACCTACATTTCACTTTTTCGATGTTACCCAATCGGTAAGAAATTCGCGTACCCGAAACTTGTATTCCAATAGTTTCGCCGGGGTGTAACGGGGGCGAAAACCTTCTCGCCCTTAAGGCGGGATATACTTTTGGACGGGAAAAAATTAAGCAATTTTGAAGGATTTTTTAAAGTTATAAATAATCATTTTTCATTTATCAAACTGCAGATATACTTCTATAATATATTTAAGTATACGAAATACGACTTTGATTTGCATAAAGATTTGCAAAAATTTCAATTAAAAGCTGTTTGGTTTCCATCCGACAGTAATTACAATGAAGAAAATGCAAATTTCAGAGAATCGCACGCATTTACGAAAAAGAATCAACATTACGAGCAAAATTTCTGTAAAATTTGAATTAAACATGCAGGTGAACAAAAATGATTTCCTACTTTTTAGTCTTCAATTGATTTTACTAGAGCTCTGAAGTTTTTGCAAAGAGGTATTATTTTTGTTATTTTTCTTCATTTTTTTAGAAATTATTTTTTTTTAAGGTACTGTTTGAGGAAAATAAATGATTTATATTGTGAAGTTAGTGGTATTAAAGGTGGTAATAACACCGTCATATAGGTCCATTAGAGATATTTTGTTATGGACAATTTTTTTTTGTTGAATCATGCAACGTCACCTCTTAGATCCATGTTTGCAAAATTTCAGAGCTCTGAGTAGTCGGGAAGTCCGTGAAATATCGATTTTACGTTTTGCATCTGACCCCAAGTCAAATCAAATTAAAGCTTGTAAAAAGTAGTGTTTTTTTTCTAATTTTGCAAAAACAATTCTCGTCAAGTAGAAAATAGCAATGTTATCAACATTTCTACCAAGTTTCAACTCAATCGGCTTTGTAGTTTTTGAGTAATCCTGCATGCCAATTTCGAAAATATATATATTTTGGAACGATGAGATATGTTTTGATTTCGTGGTCGTGAAATATGTTCTGATTTCGTGAATTTGTCTTCAAGCGTCAATATCGAGACCATCGTGATCGATTTTCCATGATTTTCGAAGTCATCGGAGCCATGGAGGAAGAATAGAAATTTCGATACTTTCCAACATCAATCTTTTTCAAGATTTTCATCGGCTCTTCTTAAGGCCACAAGAATTACCAACGTAGTACAATAATACTTCATCCTATTATTCTACAGGTTTTAAAGTATAAATTGAGGCAATCGAAAAAAATGCATTTTTTAAACCTTCTGTAGGGAGTGCCCCCCTTAAGGAAGCTTTCCAGTGTGACAGCCCGAAAAATCGCTGTTTTTCGCGATTTTTTTTTTTAAAGAAAAAATAATCTAATCGGTCTGGTTTTTTTTGTATATTAATTGGGTATTGAAGAATACAAAACAATTTTTTAAAGATCGATTTATTTATTAATTAATATCTATAAAAATGATGAAACAATTGTTGCAGAAAATGCACTTGGATGTGGTGTCCACGTTGGGGGTCACAATTTTGATCTGAAACAAAAAACACAAAAAGATTATTGATCGGTATATAATTGGCTTTCGTGCTATGGAGGCTTTTTTTTTTTTTGCAAAAATGGCGCCGGTTTGAACAAAAAGTATCGATTTTAGCATTTTTTTTGGCAGTTTTTTTACAAAAAAATAGGAAGATGTCAAAAAAAAAAAAGCTTCCATAGCACGATAAACAATGACGTTAAGAATATTGTGTAAAAAATTCAACTCGATAGCTTTAAAACTCTGCCCTCCAAGTTGGACACCGTTTTGAAAAATGCTGTTTCGAGAAAAACGCGTTCAAAGTTTCGCTGTAGCTGTAGCGCTCCGTTGCCTTCTTCCAAGAAATGCTGTACAGTAACCGAAATAATCTGAATTTCGGCATGAAAATTTCAGGGAATATTCGGAAGAGTGTATACTATTCGATAAAGCAAAAAAAAAAAAAATCGATTTTTTGAAAATTTCACCCTGGAAAGCTCCCTTAACTCGGAAATAGGGGCTGGCTGAGGTCGGCGTTGTGGTATTGGCAGATAGTCATACAGTCTGATTATATCTATAGTATTTCAAAAGTGACCCTTATCGCACCTTCCAAGCACGCTTTTCCCTTGCCTCCGAAGGGTGGCAAGGCAATAGGGGCTGCGGACCGCGGTTAAACATTCTGGGTGGCCTCCGACCTCGCGACACGAAATTCACCTATTAGGGACGTCATGTGGTATACAGCTCCGTCCGAGTGTCACACGCGAAAACGACGAGAGCCTGCCCTATTTCGGAGGGAGAAACGGTCGAATAGCTCCTGCTAATGTTTCGGTTTTTTATCAATAAAGAGCGGAAGAACAAAAAAGTAAAATGTATGCAAGCACTGAAAGGAAAGAACGATACGGTGGTTCATAAATACGGACTTTGATGTTGAAAGGTGGAAAAAAAGAAACGGGCGTACTATATTTTGGACATTAAGGGCTTACACCTTGTTGATGTTTTTGAAAATATCGAACTTTGGTTTTCTACAGATTTGTGGAATGTAGCTAAAAATAAAAAACATACTGTGCAATAACTGAAATGAGGAATAAAACATACCCTAAGTTTAAAAAATGGCGAAACAACTATCCTTGGAAAAAAATCATGAAATTCAGTAATTTCTTCCTCGCCCGAAGGTACCTCTCCCCTTAAGATCGTTCGGAATTCTCTCAGTCTTGAACGTATTGACTTGAAATTTTTATGGAATATTTTCTAAATGCATTTAGAAGTAAATAAGTTATTTACGTAAATAAAATGTACCCTAAGTCTAACAAATGGGGAAGAAGTTTTACCTTAAAAAAAATCATGAAAATCAGCATTCTTTTTCCTCACCTAGAGTTATCTCCCCCCTCAAGTAGGTATCGGGGACCAGCGACGTGTGAACGCGTTTGTATCAAAATGCCTTTTTCAAAGTCGCTGACCACGATATCTCAAAAACCACTGCACCGATCCACTCAAAATTTTACAAGCTTCTTTTACATATCAAGAAGCAGTGCCGAACGAAAGAATTTTTTTTTCGATGCATAGTTTTTTTTAACCACGAAAATAGAACGTTTTTTTCACCAAAAATCGATACTGTCACTTTATATTGCGGGCATTTGAAAAAAAACAATATTTTATTGAATCCTTCGTTCAAGCACTAGATGATTTCATGCAAAAACTAAATGCGTTTGATGTTATTATTTCGGATGCTTTGTTTCCGAGGAGCGGTGGTTACCGCGGAGTTTGTTTCTACTACATTTATAAAATCTTTTTCTATACAAAAATTAAGAAAGATACTTGAAGTTATACTTTTCGATTCAAATTTTTCGAAAAAGCGTACACGTTTTTCCAGAAATAAAAATCACGAAAGTTCCTCTTTTTTTCCAGCCACAATCTAGGTGTAATCCATTGAAGAAAAATTGTATGAATTCCGAAACAACTAGTCCAATATACGTATATATGTACATACGTATTCATATACATGACTGGTTGCGAAGGGATCGATAACAATTACCCACGGTGAATCGATCGTGAGAAAAGCTCCAACCTCTTTGCTTCGTGTGTCTCACCTCCGTATTTCAGCCGCCTGAATATGTAAAAAGCTCTTTCCCTAAAGGAAATCGATTTTGTATCCGCGCTTCTTTATTATTTTCCTTTCTTCGTCATTTTTCGTTACTTTCTTGCACCTGTTTTCGATATATACATACATACGTGTACATATACCGGGTGTCCCATTTTGATCTTACGCCTGCTTTATCTCGAAAAATACTGCTCCGATCAAGCATCGAGCATAATAAAACTTTTAAGATTAAAGGGAGATGTTCAGAAAAAAATGCTGGTCCAAATGTTTGGACATGTTTTTTTTAAATAGGTTCAATAATTTTTTTCACCAAAACATTTATCCGGCCAAAACTAGGACTTTTGTTAGGAAAAGTTTTTTCATAACATTGACAATTTTTAGGTTAGAATACCATTTTGGTAGCCTAAGTGACGAGCCGCAGTCTAACTTTTGTTTGGGTTTGTTTCGGTTATCGCACAAACCCAAGCAAACCCACCCACACACGCACACTCACACTAGGGATGTTAAAGACTTTACCTTCTGGTGGTAGATTCTGAATAAACGAGAATAATAAAAAAAACTCTATCCTAACCAACATACTATGAACGTTATAAAAAAACTTTTCCTACAAAAGTTGTTAGTTTTTACTTGACAAATGTTTTGGCAAGCAACTTATGATCTTAAGTTTAAAAAACATGTCGGCCATCTTAACGTTGCCTTTTTGAATTTTACATTAAAAAATATTTTTTTTAACGTCCCCCTTTGAACCCTAGAAGTTTTATGATACTCAATATTTGATCGGAGTAGTCCTTTTCCGACATAAATCAGGTATAAGGTTAAAATGGGACACGCGGTACATATATATATATATATATATATATATATATATATATATATATATATATATATATATATATACATATATTAAGGATGTACTATTAAGGAAACCGGAGGCAGGTGCGAAAGGGTACCAAAGATGATAAAGAAAGATGATAAAGAAAATAAGGAGCTCTTGAACATGCTATATTTATCTACACGTTTATACTCATCTATAGATGATTTCGAAGACACGGGGCTTCGCATAGTGCTACGAGATCTAAGGGCTGCGGCCTGGATGTTCTTCGCACTCGAGTGTCTTCAAAATCATTTTTACCCACCCCCGTACGGATATAGAAAAACCATAATACATAAAAATATACAAGAACGTTATCGGAGCATGTGCAAAAAAGTTCGAGAAATTGAAAGTTTCGAGATATCAGAGGGTGAGAGAGAAAGAGCGCGGGAGACGAGAGGGAGAGAGAGAGAGAGAGAGAGAGAGAGAGAGAGAGAGAGAGAGAGAGGGAGAGAGATACCGAAACCACGACAGGATCCACATACTAGGGGTGAACCCACTAAGTCACGAGAGGTCGTGGAAAACCGCAAAATGGATACATATATAGTGTCAAAGGACACGTGGAATCGCCAGTGGCACGAGAGAACACAGTTCCACCGCAAATATACAGATATGTAGTAGCGAGAGCTTTTTTGTTTTATACCAACCACGCGCAAACGGACCAAGAAGCTTCATTTCGAGGATTCAAAATGCAATACTATACTTCATTATGCTGAAAAGAGAAACGGATTTTTTTTTGACACCCGCGCGACAGGGATGCACTGCCATTTTTTTTAAATTTTAAATAGGGTCTATTGGAATGGAATAAGCTTTTCCCTTGTCTCACGGCCTACTACGATCCAATTTGTTTCAAATATATATTTTTTTATTTGTTTCAGCTATTCTTTTGAAATATTAAATATATTCAAATTAAATGAAGGATTATATTCGAGTAAATCTATATTTGCTTACAATACACACTACAAATTCAAGTGTGCTATATGAATAGGATATTTCATAAATCCAAAATAAAATTAAATACTCAATTTAGAGTTCTACCACAATGATTTTTTAAACATATTCGTCATTCACTGGTATTCGGCAATTATTTTAATCGAAGAAAATATTTTACCTACATAGGGAATCAAACCTACAATCTATCTACCTATAGTTATGAACACTGAGCCTACGCTACCCAGTGTAGTGTTTGTAGCGTCTTAGTCGCAGAAATGGCATAAGAAACCAAATGAATTCCTGTCAGTATTTATCGCATCACATAAAGTATATCAATTAGTTAATATCATTGCGATAATTGAAGAGTTATATCGAATATCATGATATAGATTTTTCAAACCGCCCATATATATATATATATATATATATATAATTCCTTTCTCCCCCTTTACCCACCCCGCTTCACCTACCCCCCTTTGATGCGTGTATTGCAATATAGACAGACCATTAAATCAATCAAATAGAAAAATGTTTAACTCGACAAAACTTCTATTTAATTAATAATAAAAAAAATAAATAGCTATATTTGGTGAATTCAA
Source organism: Ophion costatus (assembly GCA_951751655.1). Taxonomy (NCBI): domain Eukaryota; kingdom Metazoa; phylum Arthropoda; class Insecta; order Hymenoptera; family Ichneumonidae; genus Ophion; species Ophion costatus. Next base: position 11,528,189 of record OX632367.1, read on the forward strand.
CTAAATAGTTTTGTGGACAGATAAAACCGAATCACATATTTAGTAGGAAGTAGCTTTCCACCAGCGGATTTGCTCGCGTAGACTTCCGTAGAATGCTCCTTAATGAAATGTGCTCCTGAAATGTTTCATTGAGAAACACGTTAAATTGTGTTGAAGAGCATTAGTACTAAGTTTCAAGTAAATTTTAACAGATATTTCTTTTACCATTACCATTACCATAAGTTTACCATTTCGAGCAGATATTATCGATTAAATCGACTAATTTTTGCGCCCGCTCGCCGCGTCTGTCATCTTTCCCTTTACAATATGCACATTTCACGCACACTAGAAACACACGCTTACACGTACGGTAAGCAAACACACACTTGACATTTATCGAAAGCACCTGAGTACATCGTTGCCACGGATGTTGCCAGAATTATGAAATGGCTGCCTGTGACAACGCAAGTCAAATTTGATTGCTATTTCATACTTTATTTTCATAATATGATACACAGTTATCACATACACTTCTCGAATAATTATTTTCCTTATCGTGTTTATTATTATACCCAAATGTATTATATTTTACCCTTTTCAGATGCGATCATTTATGGATTTTCTGTTGATTTGTCAATCCGCTAGTACTACCTTAATCTTTGACATAAGTTGCGTTTCAGCGCCTTGTCAAAGAAACCTCGGATGCGAGGTTACTTTGACACTTTGAAAAAACAAATATAAAATCGTGGGCGTGGTAGGGCTTGACTTTCTTATACATTTCATATCCAAAGGGCACATTGTTCATTCAGAGCTAAAAAATAGTTATTTAAAATGTTAAAAAACAAGTTACCTACAAAAAGCGTCCAAAACCTGTTTAAAGTAACCCCATTTTACGGTGCGTCACCGTAAAATCAGCGTTTTTGGCTCGGCGTTGATGAATCAGTCAGGACATGTGCCTTTATATTTATACACAAATAAAATATATACTTACGAGACGATATTTAATAGGTCTTGATTTAAATGAATATATTACAAATAGATAATTCCAATGATGAAATGCAACAAAAAAAAATTTGACTTCACCGATAATCTACTTGATTCGAATTTAAGGATGTTGAGTCCCTATGAAACATGTTAATGCTAATTATTCAATAAATAACTTCTTAATCGTCATGAAATTTTTATACGGCCTCCTGAATACTTCATGTAAAAACATACCAAATTTTCAGAATTCTATCGTGTTAAAATTTCACGACGATCAGGAAGCTCGTTATTAAAAAATCAACATTTTGTTAAAAACAATTGTTAAAAGAAATAAAAAAAAATTATCAATAAACTTCGTTTTGTTTCCGTTGCTTTCAGTATACTGTAGATGTTACAAAATTGAGAGGTAAAAAAAAAACTTATTGCAAAGTTACATCAGTTTCCATAGGACAACATTTAATTTGTGAATGTTAATTGTTCAATAACGAGCTTCCTAATTGTCGTGACACTTTTACACGACCTCTGATATACTTCATACAAAGACGTACCAAATTTTCAGAATTTTATTATCATTTGCGATTGGGGACACAATATCCTTAAAAAAAATGAAATGGAAGCATCTAGTTAACGTCGATAGAATTTTTCTGTCAGTGTGGCGAACGATACGAGGCCTGAAGTCCTTTTGAATTTTTAATCCCACTCGGACCACTCGTCGCATGCACGATCCGCGTAAAGTGTCTAGCACAGGTGGCTTGTAAATGGTTAAAGAACGCGAAGAGAGATGGAGAACGATAGGGGAGCTTTTAGCCTAAAGCTGACAACGCGACGCGACGAGGAGAAGAAAGACGAAAACGCGCGCGTTTATATTCCACACGCTCTATTTCGTCTTGGCTTCAACGGTGGTACGTTTTTCCTCCACGCCCTATTTCGTTCCTTCGCTTGATCGCCCGGCCGGGCGCTTTCCATCGCCTACACGTTTTAGCCCGACTGCCACATTGCTACTACTGTGGTAGCTGCTGGGTGGTGTGAGGATTGGAAAAAAGGGGTTGATGTCGCTGCCGGGGTGCACTTAAAATTTCCATTTAGTCTCGTTGCACACGCAGCAGCTGTTCGATCGCAGCATCGGAACGGAAACCTACTGAGGCTAGTCGGAGAGGGGGGGGGGGCTGGGAAGGGGGAAAGGAAATAAAAGTAGAAAATCTGGAGTAAAGTGGATCGCCGAGCAATGGGCTAAAAAACAATTTGGCCAAAAAAAAGAACCAATAAAAACTTCCTCATTGGCCCAACTCTCGTGAAAAGCTCGATTCAATCTTTGCAAAGTATGTTGCGAATGGCGTCTTTTCAGACGCCATTCGCAAAAAAAACACCTGAAAGATGATCACAACTTTTTGTTGTAGGAAACAAAAACCAAAAGCTTCTCTCCAGCCTGAAGAATATTCATCGTTTTCGTCGTATGACTTATCGAGCAAGGTTGCACAACCCTGGTAGAGCATTAAGAAAAAGAAGAAACAAAACACGAAGAAATAAAGGGAGGCCCGATACAAAAACAATGAAAAATTCTGCACCCAAACAAAATAAGTATAACATCAAAAAACGAAAATGAAAAACGCGAATAAAACGAAAATCCTAAATAGAAAGAAAGAAAATGGCACAAAAAATGTAAAAACCTTAATAGCGATAGTGCGAGAGGGGGGGGGGGTCATCGAAGGTCAAATTCAGGGACTGCAAAATATTTCGATGCATCGAAGAATGGAAATGATCATTCCGAATGAAAAGGGCCGAAGGTGAGAAGGAAAAATAAACGAAAATAATAAATAAATAGGAAAAACAAAAAGTCGAAAGTCTTTTAGCAAACAAACTTTTATTTACAAACTATTGAATTAAAAAGGAAACTCAAACTTACCCCCCATTAAATGTTTAGGGGTTTTGAAGTTCGCGGAAATACATGATAAAATAGGGCACTTTTTTCACTTTTCGATGACTCTATTGGGTTTGTTTGGATGTTTGAAAAATTCGAAATTATTTTTAACGATTATTCGTTCGTAAAAAAATCGTTAATAAAAAATGTCAGCTTCCCCCGACTGAATATCATCACTCATAACCCAAAAAATGAGAAAAAAGAAAAAAAATCGGGAACGTCACTTATTCAAAGAATTACCGAAGCAAGTTAAATAAAAGCTTGTAAAAAGAGTTTTTTTAATCTCCTGTTGCCTTAATAGCTCCTCGTCACTCTGGCGAGTCCGTCGTACGAGAAAGTATAAAATACGTTTTCAAGTATGATGGAAATGGTAGGAAGGATGAAGCGGTGAATACGGGCATTTTTTCCCTTCAAAGGTGTCTCCTCAAAAGCGTGAAAACGCCGAGCGCAATACCAGTTTTTAACTATAAAGAACCGACGACTTTTTTTTCCATCTGGAAGTTACTCACTTGACGTTCGTATCGTTGATTCGTTCACGTGTGGAAATCTAGTGTGGAAACCTAGCGTGGCTGTGATATGAGAGAAAAGAAAAAATACACGGTTGGAGACCAAAGTTACGGAGCTTTTTTTTCTCGTCATTGCCGCCTTTTCTACTTCTCCCTTCATTTTTAATGCACCTCGAAGTATCGCGAGTCGTTTCGATGTTGCGAGGGCTGCGGTCGTGAATCCAGCCTCCTCACTTCCGCGTTCTCCCGTTCAGGTTGCTTGGTAACATCGACCAGCGTGGATGCATTTCAGCCGCACGCGGAGCCGGCTGAGTGAGTCGCTAAATCCGCCAGTAGATCCGATCGTGGTATGGTCGGACCACCGATCAGGCCCTTTCACGTACAGTGAACCAGCACATTTTTTTCCCAGCGGACATTCGACGGATTGAGGTCAACGTGGAAGTCGTTCCCGAGGGAGCCGATTTCTTTAGGCGAGGAAAAAATTGCTGATTTTCATCATTTTTTTTTTAACCACAGATTTCGCCACCATTTTTGACACTTAGGATACGTCTTAGTACTACTTTTGGCGGTTACGTGGTATTTTTTATTGTTTATTAATCTTTGAAAATGGGGGAGGTATGGAATGGTTTTCTAAACGGGTTGCGGCGGATGTTGTCAGACGTCGTGATACTTAGCGTCGGCGGGATTAATCAGAAAAGAAACTGGTGGAAATTTGACTTTTAGTTAACACTCATACGCAGAATATGAACCAAGAAAAGGTAAGAAATATTGAAAATCGATTAAATGGTACGCTTTGGAACAAAGAGGTTGGATTTTCCTACAAAAGTGGATACATTACGCGATAAAAAAACGTTCTTTTTTCATTTTCAAAAACATTAAGGTTCATGTTTCAGACAATGATATTAGGAAGATTTGTACCAAATTTCATCAGGATCGGTCAATTATTTTTATAGCTATACGTCACGCCAGTTTGGAAAATGCAGTTTGAAAAACCGTGCCATACCGCTGCCATTTTTAAAGATTAATATTTTTTGTAAATACGATGTAACAGCCAAAAGTAGTCATAAAACATACTCTAAATCTCCAAAATGTTGAGAAATCTTTCCATTTAAAAAAAGTCATGAAAATCGCCACCTTTTTTCCTCCTCTAAAGGTATCTCTCCCTCTCTAACGAAACATAATCAGCTGCACTTGCTCATCCCGTGAAGTGACCATGAAAGGATTATACACTCGTATCAGAAAGATAAAACAAACACCGAACATAAGATGCCCCCAATGCTGAAAATTTGCTCTCAATTCTTCCGCGCAAATTTAGTAATGCAATTAGGAGAAAAATGATGAAAAAAAGGGAGAAAGTAATAAGTGGGAAAAAATCGCGACACAAATAGCCGGGAGCTCGAATGGTAGAGGGCTAAAGAAATACAGTACGAGTCTCGCCAGTTTGTAGTAGACTCGCTGGTAATAAATCTTTCGACTGTATGACCGTGCACCTGCACGTGTAACCACTATTTCTTATCGTTTGCCAGTTTCCCAAGCTCGCAATCTCACACGCTCAAGTACACTTCCGCAATACTTTACTTACACACGACGTACGTACCGTGTACACGCGTTTACAGATATTGTGCCGCCAGCTGTATATAGGGGTCGCACACTTTCGTACGAAAAGTACCGACGCTCCGCCGGACTAGAATATTCGCCGAGTCTCGAAAGCAGATGTGCTGTATAGTATAGCTCGTCCGAGGGAAAATATTGCGAAAGTATAGCTCGGGGTACGAAACAAATCGAGCTATAATTATATCTCGGCGGACAAAGGCTGCGGATTACGGTTTATTCCGTGCTTGTCATACTATTCTGGAGTTTCCATTTTATGCTTGCATGTAGTGAAATAGCCTGTAAATCAACAGGCAGAAATAAACTAATATTCGATGTAGAGTGTAGGCTTTAAGGGGTCTTCTCACTTTAGACGCTATAAAAGACTATTTTCATAATTTTTTTATAGGTTTACATTATAGATATTGATATAAAAGTTATTTCTTAATAAAAACACTTTCGAAATACATTTAAAAACAAATTATGTATTTATGTAACCCAAACAAACATTAAACGCGTTTTTCTCGGAAAAACGTTTTTCGACTGCTTGTTGATAAAATCTTCGAACTACTGTAGCGATCCTTATGACATTTTAACCACATATTCTTTACAGCTATAGCTATAGCGCATATAAAGGATTTTTTTAATTTTGATATTTACTATTTTCTTCCCAAAACGGTGAAAAGACACGTTTTTCTTTGTTTTTTTTCGAAAAATGTCCGCCATTTTGTTATTTTTGCATATATAAAAAATCTTATGATATGCGCAATAGCCATCGACATTCTGAATCTAAAACCGCTTGGTTTTTTTGTTTCGGATGATCAATCTCCGAGATTTCATCAGCAGAGCAGACCTACAATTTTTGTAGGACACTTTCTTAACTACCATTTTCGTCTATAAATAGTGACTCGAATAAATATTTTTTTTTATATTACGAAAAAATGTATATAAGTAATTATAAATCATTGGCCGTTTTTTTGCCCACATCACCAAAATAGTGCCTAATGACGAAAGATTTGATTTTTCGACCAGTATCACCAAAATAAAAACAAAAGATCATAAAATATTCGATTTTTTACCAATATCGCCACAATATTGGTCAAAGATGTTGGAATATTTTAACCAATAAAATATGATATATATAAAACATAATAAATATGAGAATAAAAAATAATGAAATATTTTATTTTTCAACCAATACGACAAGAATGTTAGTAAAAAATCTAAATATTTGCTTTTTGAATATTCTCCGCAGCAGCGACCTCAAATTTCTGTAACTCTCGCTGTCGAACATGACTGACAAAAACGTTCATTCAAATCCATCAGTAGTGTTGTGCGGCCCGCGATATGCGGCATTCGAGGGTGGTACAATTTCGGTGCAGCTACGCCAACTCTACCCTACGCGTACGGTCCGCAAGGGAATGTAAGGCAATTCCCGAAGAAAGTTGCTCTCCTCCCGGTAATCATTCGTAACTGGATCCAACTCAAAGTCAGTCTCCCGGATAACGAATCGATCCTTTTTTCAGCAGTATTCCGAAAGCTGCACATCGGCAAAGATTCTGCGTTTTCCGTGCTCCAAACTTACGAGAGATCCGACTGTTTGTACATTAGCCAGGCTGCATCGCCTCCGGCGATGTAAGCCTTCTCGCCAGACTGCCTGTGCATTCCCGTACACCGCGTGCCGCCGAGCCTCCACTGGAATGACGACGGTAGGCAAGCTTTTACCGACTCGGTATTCGCTAAACGCCCACGGCCATGTGACTACCCTTCTTTCTCCCTGTATCTCTCCCTTCTTGCCGCCTTTTCATATGCCCGTATACCTTTCCGTATCACTCTTTTTCACCTTGTCGTACTCCCTGTGCCTCTCGCTACCACGCGCTTTCTCTCCGTCTGGCATTTCATCGTCGTTTCATTCGTCCCCTCGCTCGTTGTGCTTTATACACCCTTTGCTCCAACCGCGAGCTTTTTTCCGCCGTTTGCTTTCTGCCAATCCCGGAACTGAGATATCTCAGCTACGAGATCCCAGCGGCGGATAAGTTTCCAAAAGTTTCGCCACTCGAGTCTCCTCGGCAGAGAATTTCTTCGTGGCAAATGCCGGTCGTGCTCTCTCCCCCCCCCCCCCCCCCGCCCCTCTCTTAGTATGTTCCAGTTTACGCGACACTTCCGCGAGTTACCCTATCTTGTTTCTCGCGCTTTAAACTTTACCGAAAATTTGACAAATTATTATATTCACTCTAGTGAAATTGTGCTCGAGATATTCGTCGCGATGTGCCATACTACTTCCCCCCAAAACTTCACCCAACAACTGTGTTGTACCGTGCGTGCGTTGCTTCGATACGTCACAATATTTTTAATAATCCACTCCCCAACTAGACGACAGCTTCGGAAGCTTATCAGGCGCGAAAAACTGGCCCTTGTCTTTGCACCTCGAATCGTGTAAGCTCTTGTTTTTTTCTCGACCGTCGAAAAGTTTCAGCTTCGAGTTTTATATTAAAAATTCTGCAAGCATGGTGGCGGAAAATATTCTAGACTCGTCTGCTGGAACGTTGTGAATCCGGATTTTCAACGCGCGTCGATACACATGGTTTCGCATCGAGTAAAAAATATTTTTGTTTGGCATGATATTACGGATTCCATATATATATATATATATAGCGAGGTAGCGGTCGTCGAAATATTGCTATGCATTGCCCTTCGGCCATCAATCACCGCCTGCGACGTCAGTGACAAGACAGACGCGTCGATCAGGCGCATTATTTGATGAGTACGCTGGGAAACAACTCCAATTACTGTCCACGCTAGAATAAGTTTTGAAATGTTGATAGATTTTTGCAAATGGGTTCACCGGTGCAATTAGGTCGATTCATTTTAAACATACACTAACAGTCAAATTTTTTCGATGACTTTGGATAATAGCAACATTTTTTATCAATCTGGATGATTGCGTAATGACATTAGAATAATAAAATTTATTTTATTTCTTGTTATACGAAGTTGCTATAGAGCTCTATAAACATAATAAATATGTTTAAAAATGCCATATTTACCCACGAAAGATGAAATTATACGTATATAAACATTTAAAAAAAGATTAATTACTTCTGAAGTAACACGAAACATCCCACATATATGCATAGCCATTTTATTTTTAATTCCTTGCTACTCCGAAAATATGCAATCATTTTTTAAACATTTATTTCCAAGTTTCGCCCTTGCCAATAATCTCCAATAAACGAAACTATTATCAATGTAGCTAAATTTTTATCCTTATTACTAACATTCTTTAGTTTTACTATATTCTTTGCAGATTGTAATTTAATAATTGCATTATTATCATGACATATATACGTATGTGTGTGTGTGGGTGTGTGGGCGGGTGTAATCGATAGCAGGAAAAATCCGAGTCGCATGACAACATCAAAAGCATGTACCGTTTTTTAAATTTTCGAACTCCCTTCTAATCTCCATTTGTTCCGCGTAAGTCTATACATTAGCGGGACGATTGTCCAAACGTCAGTTATTCGAAACGTCAATTATCTGTACGGCGATTTGGTTTATCCGAAACGTCAATTATCTGAATGGCAATTCGGGTTATCCACATCATCAATTATCTAAACGATAATTGTGTTAATCCGAATGCTCACTCATTCGAACGATTACGCCCTGCATATTGTTGCACGCTATTTCCATTGTTGTACGTCCCCTCCACTTTTTCGGTCTGCGCTCACGCCCAGTTTCCTTTCCACTAGCAGTCGAGATTTGACAGCAAAGAAACGAGCTTTCGTAACGAAGAGAAAAAAGTCGTCGACCGTTTAAAAAATAAATAGATACAAACTCCAAGATGCACGATCGTTGATTATTTTTCAATACATATTTAACTTCGTTCCATATCATCAACTGATACAGTGATTATTTGCAATTCACCGAAAATGTACTTCTATCATTGACATATTGATGTTCATGGTATTTTTAGAAATATACGTTCTATCATGTCGAAAGAATAAACGTTTTTTTTCGCCCATGGAATACTGCTGTTCGGTTATTCGAATTTTCGATTATCCGAAAGCCCCGCCCCCCCCCCACTACTGTACTTTGCACCTTTTTTTTGTTCGCTTCCCCGTTTAGTTTTTATATGAGTTCCCAATTTTTCAGCCCTTCCCCTTACGTCGCGGGCCGTCTCGCTGATCATCGGGGCGCGTACGTCGAATACGAACGTCGAGTACGGAAAGCCACATTTGTGCTGTACACACACGACGCAAGATTTTCGCGTATCAGCGCTCGGTTGAAAGGCAACGGTCGCACAGAGTGCGGGGGAGCACACAACGTGAACGAGTGAACAATTTTGGCCAGCCACGTGTTCATATATATATATATATATATATATATATATATATATATATATATATATATATATATATATATATATATATATATATATATATATATATATATATATGTGTGTGTGTATGTATGTATATGTATGTGTGTGTGTGTGTGTGTGTGTGTGTGTGTGTGTGTGTGTGTGTGTGTGTGTGTGTGTAGGCACGCTGCACTTCTTCCTATCTTTTATCTGCATTTGAATGTGCGAATGCCTGAAACGGTTTCGATCAAACGGCTCTGCACACGAACCTCAAACCACTCCCTTCTTCGCCAATTTTATTCCCATAGCCTTAACCCGTTTCCAATCAGAGTATACCTCGTGATCTTTTTTTTTCTCTTTCCTCGATCCCAACTGATTCGTGGCAAACACGATCCGGTTAAAAGACCCGAGCCCTTTGAGTGGGCGCACGTGTGGAGAGTCGCCGGTGAAAAACATTTTTCAACAGAGATTTCCAATGGGCAAAGTACAGGGTAGCTGGAACCAGGTCATCGTGAAAGAAACACGAATTTCCAGCGTGCGCAAATCAAAGAATCAAATATTTCCACGCTTTTGTTTTGACAACGTCATTACTCGTGGCTGAACATTTTACGCGGCTACATCTACCTTAACGCTCGAAAAAAAAAGCCAAATTCCCATTTTCCCCTAGGGAAAGGTTGGTGAAAAAGAAACGCATTTTTATTATACAAAGTACATGGAGAGCTTTACAAAATTGCCAAAAACCGGCGGCAGATGGTAAAATTTTTTTCGCGACGGTTGGCGGTGGAGTCTGTTTAGTTTAAACGGTCCATTCGAAATCGAAAAACCAAACGGGTTATTCAAGTTAACAATAAATACGAGTCATTGACGATCGTTGATTTTGAAAATCTTTGTTTTTTTTAACAATGTGGCGAGGAATTGAAACTCAAGCATAGAGAATCTGTTAAAATAGTTGTCGTTTTTACGGTATTATTAAAAAATGAAGATGAATTTTGGAAAAGTGGGATCGTCAACTACCACCAAATGTTTCTTGTCGTATCTCCTGTAAATTTGAACACTATCCATCGAGTGGGTCTCGAGATATCATGTCCACCGACTTCGAACAGTGTATTCGAGAAAAACGCGTTTCTAGTTTGAAGTATGGTGCCGCTATCGCTCGCCCGGCCGACTGTTAGCAGCTCTAGCTCATTCAATTTTGGTAATATTTCAATGAACTTTTCAGGGATATAGCTAAAAGTTACTATTAAATAAAAATACTTTTAGAAAATGCACTTTTTTATCCACCTAGGTAGATCTGGCCCGTTGAACTATGGAGGATGAGAAAAAAAATCTCGAAATTGCGAAGAACTGCTATTTGAAAAAAGGCTGACGGCGGATGTCCGTCAGACAAGGAATGTGTCATATATCACATATTTGTGGTAAATCATTGAAAACAATTAGAAATGTATTTTTCCACCGGACAAACGATTTTAAGGGTGGAAACCACCCCTCAAGTAAAGACGTTTCCGGGGGTGGTTTCGCAGTTTCACCCACCAGCGTCCCACCGATCTGGATGAAACAAATAAAAAATTCTTCTAATGTAAAGCGATGAAAAACCCACTATAGAATAAATGAAAAAAATTAAGAGGTAAACCTCCTTTCTTGGAGGGATCTGCGCCCCCTTAAAAACGTTCTCTTCCGCAGATAAAAAAATACGTCTCTAATGGTTTTCAATGCCTCATCACATATATGAATTTCAACAAAATCAAAGGCGGACACTGAAGTGATGTTCCATTGTGAGGCGCGATCCCAATCGATGACATCGATATTGCAATTACCGCGAACGTTCGAGACCATTGCAATAGCCATAGAGAAGACTTTGCCAACTTTCTTTTTCAAGTCACCGGAAAAACCAACTGGGAGGCGTGTCGTTATTAATTCATCTCAAGAAAGCCACATCCTTCACGAGGGAGCAACGCTCCCCGAAGAACTTTGATAACGGAATTCTGGGCTGGGAGGTTCAGTGCCGTTCCTCCCAGTGGAAAATCACAAGGGGCCCTTTTCATTGGCGAAAGTCTGGGAGGCTCGGGATGGGCACGTTCTCGTCGTTAAATTAAGCTGAGCCATTCGACCTGCAAACAAATCCTCTTCTTCAGGCTTCGGCTTTCTCCCCCCCCCCTTCTCTCTCTCCCTCGCCCCCTGCCACGTTCCTCCCTCGTTCTTTCGAGAGGAGAGAAAAAGAGTCTGCAACCGAAGAGAATATAACCGGAAAGCCACAACGATCTTTTCCCAAAGATGTGACATTTTACATTGATTTTCCTCCTGATACCGTCAAAGAAGCTTACGCATTTTAATAAAGTCCTCTCAGGCTTTGCCCAAGGCTTTACGACGATATCCGCTGCAATGAGTATGCTCTTCCGCTTCGTTACAAAAGCAAGTAATTTGCTTTGTCATTTTTGGATCTCCATCTAGTAATTCAGACATTCTCAAACTATTTTTGCGAATTTGCGTTGCTTCGTTTGATTTCAACCAAGCAGACGCAATTAGTCAGACAAAAGGTCGTTCTTCAACCGGATAAAAAAATGAATGGAGAACCCTTCAACGTACGACATTGTCCCTTTCCCCGGTCAGCATGATGATCGATAAATAATTTCTTCGACGAAGGATAATATTTTTTTCATTTTTAGGGATCCGTACCGTGAAGGGAACGAGTTACAGACCTGAAATTTGCGTATTTTGTATAGAATGTTGACCCATAGCCGAATATTGAACTAAAAATTGAATTAAGTTATTTTTATTGCGGTCTCATACCATGGAGAAGGAGCATTAAAAAATGCTTACCCTGGCAACACAATAGATTTATAATGAAAATATATTTCCATTGAAAATGATGAAAGAATATATATCTATATATAATGAAAATATAAATCATTGTTATTTCAAGATTTACAATACCAATTGACTTATTTTTGGAGCTGCTGTCAGTCAAGAACAAGATATTGACGTCACGGAAGAAATGAGATTACAAATTAAAAAAATACTGTAGAACGTATATATCGTTAATTTTTCTTCGCCGCCTACTTTTCTGCGAAAAATGTGACAACATTGGCAATGGGCTGTTACCGACTCCAAAGTCATTTGGTATTGTAAATATTTAAATAACAATAATTTTATATATTTTCATCATCAGCATACAGCAGTCATATACAAAGCTTTTTTTAGCGATCATTGCCCCATACGGTGCCAGTTTAGTACTGCCTAAGAACCAAGCCAGAAAAAAAGCATTACCTCATTGAATATCTATTTCAAAAAGAAGTTAGTTGGTCATTTGTACGGAACCCTAACAGAGCGAAGCCCGACTCGCACATGGCCGAGTTTTTTTTTATTCCTTGAACTTTACAGCATTTCCAAGGTATGTTCCCTTCAATCCTCCATTCTACAAAGGATTGTCGATTGATCCACACATGTGCCCGTGCCGAGGAAAAATTGGAAAAAGCTTTTACTGGCTGGTCGTGCCAGTTTTGTCATCAGTGCTGTACCATTCGAATCACGCGTTGTTGCTTCCAACAGTTCTCGGCCCTGAAGACCCTACAAGTGGACTCGTCTTTTTTTGCCTCGTTTCGTACGTCCTTAGCAACAGCCCCCCCTCCCGCCTTTCTCTCAAGAGGCGAGGTCTCACGCATCGAGGAAACGGGGACTAGAGGTCAAATGATAATCGGCTCGAGTTTAATCAAGCAGCAAGATAGTCCTTTCTTCAGCCGCTTCGCCAATCACTCGACCTCTGCCCGGCCCTTCACCTTTGTCCTTTTCAAACATTGGCTCAGGCGCTCTCGTCATTTCGACCTCCAAATAGTACGAAAATATCGGCCCCAGCGCGTGCCCTTTCGTCCAAATACTTCGAAGTTTATTCACAACGATGATGCCAAGTTTCGGGAATATTTGAATTTCCTCCCATCTCCCGGCAATCGTATACGCGCGTTGCTCGAAAAGGGCGCGTAATAACGAGGGGGTGGGTTCTACCCCCGAAGCCCTATATCGCCGAACGAACGGGAGTTTCCTTCCGGGGCTTTGCACGCCTTTTCTTTTCTTCCCGTTTCCTATATACGCTCCCTGTATTCGTGCCCATAGCTTGGTACGCCTATATAGCCGTAGACATCTCTCGCCGCTGTCCCCGCGGCTTGCGTGTTATTTATGTAGTTAATACCACGCCCGCTGTACTCGGCGGCCCGACGTTTCTCGAAATCGCTTGCTTCTCTTCTTCTCCTCTGCATTGCTGGGTATTTTCTCTTTTTTGAAAAAAAAAACAACAAAACAAAAATGAAAAAAGCCTACTTCCTTTGTTTTCTTTCCTCCCTCCTTCTATTTCTCACCGCCTTTCCGCTCGCTTTTCCCCGGCATTCAGCCTCGACAGTTTATTTCAGACGACGTTTTACCTCCTCCCTCGCTCTGCCCTTCGCTCCCTTCCTGTCATGGTAAAGCCTCTAATTTCCTTGCCCAAGAAGTTTGCGGGGACCCGCCCGGCCCCCACCTCATTGCCGTGCACCACGAACGAGCGAAGTTCCTACGTATACCTGTATATTGTCCTACGAAGGTATTCATTTCTCGGGTGGAAAATACCGGGTAGAAATATTTCGTAAAAAAAACCATCTGCCCGAGGACAAAAATTTCGCGAAAAGAAATTAAGGCCTTAGACTACAGTAACGGGTATAAAATCATGTGCGAATTTAACCGTTTTTTCTTCGTATGAAAAAGTGATTCATTCATAAAATTAATTACACATCCATTAAGTATGAATATCAAGTTGTTAGAAAATGTTTTTTTTTCCATGTACAAAATGGCCGACTGATCGAAACTTCTCGAAGCACCTTTTTTCCAATTGGTGTGACAAATAATGTCAACATTTTTCACTCGATTTACTTCAAATTTACAAGTTATGTTCCTAATTGCATTTCGCAGAGAAGTACGTACGGAATTTCCGATTAATCGAAAACTTTTCATTTTATAAGCAGTTATAACGAAATTTTTCACTGAAAATTCATTTCTTAAGTTCAAATAGATTGACGAGAATTTTTTTTTTTTGTTCTAGATAAAAAATTGTGGATGCTAAAATAGAGTGGAGCGCCTAAAAGAATATAACAAATGAACATATTAGTGTCGGCCATTTTGAAGATCGAAGAAAAAAAAATTCTAGCAGCTTGAAATTCATACTAAATAGATGTGTAATTAATTGTACGAGTGAATCACTTTTTCATACGAAAAAAAATGGTTGAATGCGCACATGATTTTATATCGGTTACTGTGGCCTAAGGCGAATTGTCTGTTGAAATTATTTTTCTCTTCGTTAGGCGAACGACAAGACCCTTTTAAGCGATCATCACAGTGCGACGGGTCGAAAAATAGCCGCTTTTCGCGATTTTTTTTCGATGGTTGAAATATGCTTATTAGTCTGGTTTTTTAATGTCAAATCAGAGCACTCATGAAGAACAGAAAATTAATTTTTCAACGTTTTTTATTTATTTTTTTACACGTTTTTCAATGGTTGAAAATGTCTTCGAAAAAATGAGTAGTTTATTAAAGTACGCGTATATGATCAGCATATCTATAACCGTCGATACTATCGGATACTGCAACAAAAAAACGATTTTTTGAAAGTTCTACACTGAGATTAACCCTTTAGCTCGATCAATATCGAGCTAAAAACAGCTCGATATTGATTTTTTTCGAAAATCGTGATAATGGAATTGTAGAAAAATTAGGAATTTGAAAAAGTATCTTCTGACGAACACTGTAATTAACAATCCTATTATTAAATATCATATTATTAATCAAAACACTTTCCAAAATATAAAATTAAAAGAAAAAGAAAAGCGCTTGTCCAAAGTGATAGTCTTGATTTTTACAAAAAAGGGTTTTTTTGATTCATCAGATCGAAAGTATACATCGGAAAAAAATTCTTCGAGAAAAAGCCTATATTTTGACGTCTAGAAATAGATATCCAGATATACTTTGACTGTATCGAATCGAATTAAATCGAATTGAATTGAATATATTTGATCAAACATATTTTGGCCAACAGGTTTTGAAAAATCTCACTTTTTGACTTGAACAAGTAACCCATTAATTTGAATCCCCAATTACCGATTACCTTGATCGTCCAAATCACCATCACAATTGAAGGCAAATTCCATGTCTTCTCGACGAAAACGTTTGGAGGGTAGAATTAGAACGATTAATCACGACGCATTTAACGAGCGACGTGGATTTGCCTGAGGATGATTTTTTTTATTAGACTCTGAAGGGTATAATACATAATGGAGAGACAAAGATTGCCTGTGACTGTGGATGGTTCCGTTGACCCAATAAAATCGATATCAGCGCCGGTCTCGGGTTTCCCGAAGCTCTAGGCACGGGGAGGTACATCTGCTTCCCCTCTCTGTCTTGTACACAATGGAAAAAGGATATTTCGATCCCGTTGTACCTGCGTAACGTTGGCTACCAGTATGTTTGTCACGGATGCTCCTTGACACTCTTTCTACCCGAACGTCGATTTTGGGAGGTCCTCGAAATGACCCTTACATCGATATACTTACATCTCGTCTCAAAGGGTTTTCTCCAGAGACCGGGGCTACGTAACGTCGAAGGGACGCTAGGGCACAATGAGGGTGGAATTCAAAGTTGATAGTCTTCAAAGTCACCTCTGTATAGTCCTAGTTCGGAAAGTCCCACTGGAGTCCGCGTAACGTCGTCGGAGCTGGCGCGTTAGCTACGCCTCGCGACACGGTCACACACAGTAGTATAGCTCAATGATTGGGTTGACCTCTGTTGGGTGTACTGCGGGTGACGGGCGACCGGAAAAATCGTGATTTAAACGAGCTATCTATCGCGCTATCTCATTCTTTTTCTCATTTTCACATTCACAGAGGCTGTCCTTCTTCGTTTACCTCGGGAGTGGTTACCAACAAACGTGCTGTATCCAGAAAGCACGGAGGGGCTGTTTCACCCCTACCATTTCCCCCGTCTCTCTCTCTCTCTCTCTCTCTCTCTCTCTCTCTCTCTCTCTCTCTCTCTTTCCCTCTCATCCTCTCCTGCAAGGCTGGGACTCATCAAAGTTCAAGGCTTTTATTATTCCTCGTGGATAACTCGTCCATGGTATTCCCCTCTAGCTCCGCGGCAACTGCGTCGTACAGTAAACGCTCTCGAAACATCGCGGCTTTCATTCGGAGAGCAAACGATGAGTCGTTTTTGTACCCTTTTGGAGGTTCATGGTTTTTCGAAAAAAAAAAACAGTTTTTATCCCGTAAAAAATGATTCGTTTAACGCATCAGAAAATTGCATTTTCCAAAAGTGTTTTTATTCGATAGTACCTTATAGCTAAATTTTCTGAAAATTTCATTTAGATATGGCTGAAGCTACTCATTTTTAACGCAAAAAATTGCATTTTCCAAATGTATTTTTTTTTGGATAGTACCTTTTAGCTAAATTTTCTGAACATTTTATTTAAATATTCCTAAAATTGGATGAGCAAACGAGGTTCAATCCGTCACCGCGATGTTAAAAAACAAAATTATTCGGGGATCGTCACTGACTCGTATTTATTGTTAACTGAAACAACCCGTTCGGTTTTTGGATTTCGAATGGACCGCTTTAGCTGGAGAGTGTCCACCGCCAAACGTCGCGAAAAAATGCTGGCCTCTGCTTACGGCCATGTGTTTGTTGTTTTTCTGTATTGTGTGATCATTTTTTGAAGCCTCTCAAAATATGTACCTTTGTGTTTTTTTGGGTTTTTGAAAATGCATTTTCGAAAATTTGTTGAAAATACGTTTGGGTTTTTGACAATGGTTTTTTTTCCCCAACCGATGCTCAGATAAAAAATATGGAATTCGGCCTTTTTTGCGAGCCTCCAGCTAGATGTACCCCTTACAAGGAACATCCCTCAGGTGACACCCTTCGATTTTGTTGAAATTTGGATATGTTATAAAGCACCGAAAAGTAAGCGATACGTATTTTTTTATCGGCCGAAAAACGGTTTTAAGGGGTGAAACCACCCCTCGGAAAAAGGCATCTCTAGGGGTAATATAGCAGTTTCACACACAAAGAGTCGACCGATTTTAATGAAACAAAAACGAAAATTTTTCTAATCCGAAGCAATGAAAAATCCACTATACTGACATTGCAAAAAAAATCAGAGGTAAACAACCCTAGAGATGCCTTTTTTGGAGGGGTGGTTTCATCCCTTAAAACCGTTTTTCCGCCGATAAAAAAAATACGTATCGCTTACTTTTCGGTACCCAAATTTCAACAAAATCGAAGAGTGTCACCTGAGGGATATTCCTTGTTAGTTCGACTGAAGAAATAAATTGTCGCATTCAAATGGAGTATCTTTGGCTTGTAGTAAGTAGCAAAAAAAATGTCCAAATGCACGATCTCTCAAAATTGAACGCGCAAGTTTTATTTTCCACAATCATTCGAGGAAGCAGCGACAAAGGAATTTTTCCTCTCCAACGATTCTCGAGTTTCGTGAATTTCTATCGTGAGTCAGAATTTTTGCCAGCCGAGTTCGAGGGCCCATATTCGATTCTTGTTTTTCGTTTCCTTTTTTTCCTCACAAGCAAGCACCGCGAGCTTTTTTCTCGATGTATGATCCAGAGCGGGTCGCGCGACACAAAACAATCATTCGCTATCCTGCCAGAAACATCGAAAATCGCGTCTACTCGTATATGTACATACGTGTACGTGTACGTATGTGTGCAATAGATATATAAAAAGCTAGCAGCACCGGCAGTATCGCATGAGAAACAATGAGCGATAAATCCCAGGTCGTGTCGATATACCGGGAGCTCGCTCGTTTGTTTAGCTGTCGTGCTTGCTCCATTTTGCTATTTCACTTCACCAGCGTCATGTGCGGCGTTGAAAGGGCGCGGACGGAGAGGAGGGAGTAGCAAAAAATATTAGCTGTGCTCCGTGTCAATAGGCAGGAGTACTCGATCGAGAAAAAAGCGACTGATCGACTGATTCTTCCCTCCCCCCTTCCGCGCCGCGCCAATCGAGTTCGAATATTCCCCGATTCTTTGCATTCGCCAACCAAACACATCCACACGCACCCTTATCGTTATTTCTTCTTATCGAAAAATTCATTCAGACATTCCTGAGAAACCAAAAAAGGCAATGGACTGGGTGGTTCCTTCGGAGGAGCGATCAAACGATAAATGTCAGATTTTTCATCGAATTGACTAATCAAGATTGCAAAATAAGTGTTTATACAGGGTGTCCTGTTGTGAATGAATAATCCTGCAACTTTCGATAGATCAGATCATGTCCTACTATACGCTGGGATTTCAGTTTCATAGGAGTCCCACAGTTTTCGAGAATTTGGGCTTTTTGTTATTTTTTTTTGATCATCTATTACTTTTGGTTTTTCGCATGCCGTTTCTATGAATGATATCAATCGACAATAACTAAGCAACTTTTAAAAGTAATTGGCACGATATGCGTAGTACATTTTTTTTACACCGCAGGCTGTCAAAGGCAGATGTTCGAATTGGTTTTTATGAAAATTCTGCGTAAGATCTTTTTCCATCAAGTTTCCTTAACATACGTTAAAAAGAAGAATTTTCTAAGTAAAACGAATGACCAAGAGTATTTTTAAAAAAACTGGGTCAAAAAAGTTTTCACATGTAGAAGTGGCATGTGAAAAACCAAAAGCAGATGATTTTGATCTCGAAAACCGGGGGGCTTTTACTAAACTGAAATTCCATCCAAGTAGGATATGACCGAGATTTTTTCTCATTCCTACATCTTATCGCCTTTTGACAGAAGCGTGATCAAATTCTGATAACGTCTATATCTCGTAATCAGTGTATTCGCATCGTCGTATTTCCGGATAAGTGCGTATTTACCACCCTCTTCGTTCCCACGTGATTCGCCGATGGTTCGTCTCATCGCGAGATTGCCGCAATGTTCACGCAGCATCAGACGTTTAGGGAGCGTTGATACAGGGAGGGATTGGAAGATGGAGAGGGGGGGGGGGGGGTTCGCACCGATATGGCGTTGCCTCTTTCGCACCCTCGCCCCCTCTACCCTCCTCTCTCCGCCAAAGCTTCCGCTTGCATGCGCGATTCTGCTTGGTAATTATAATCAAACTCTTCCTAATAGATAGGCAAGGATACATATAGCATATACCTACGCGGCTATAATTGCGCTCGACGCTAACGAACTCGAATGGAGCGTTCAATTAAATGCTACTTAGCAGCCCGATTCTCCCCCTTTAGCCGCTTCCGTACCGCCACCAGGACCACCGACGTTTTGCCTCATCCGGCACCCGGATACCCTAATCGCCGTTCCAACCCCTACACAATCCCCCACCTTCGCTCGCACCCCTTTTCCTCCTTGTCGAACTGCCAGCATCAACCAGCACGCAGGTTGAGTACGTGTGTGTCTGTCGGCGCTTCCTCGAACGGTGATGAAATTGTTCGCAGTGACGTGTGTTGCTCACCAAAGTTCCAGACCATATATGTATACGGGTCAGAACAACAAGGGGTAGTTCCCCGATCTAAGCTTCCATCCACTGTCACTGGCAAACTCGAGCAAACGTGTCTAGAGTCGCTAAATGATACCACCACATTGCACCTGGTGCCACACGGCATGTCTCGTTTTTGACATTTCGACGATTCGTCAAATGCCGGGAAAAATCATATTTTCCCATTTGCAAATCAACGACGAGAATGTGTACACTGAGAAAACAATATATTTCTATGTACCAGGATTTGTAAACTATTAAGAAATGGTAAAGTTGGATATGGCGAAATAAATACCTTCTTACAGTTAATGAATCACTCATTTCAGCCTCTGAATTATCACACACAAAGATTTGGTAATAGTTAAGAAATGGGTATGGGTATGGGGATAGTTGAGTAAACGATATTTAATATTCGCACAAAACAGAATTCGAGTATAGTTGCCAAAGTTATCTCAAAGAACTACTGGGGCAACATCGTAAATACAGATTTTCATTAATAGTTAATAAATCCTAACTTGTGTTAAATAGAGAAGTTGTCGCGTTAACTGTGTGACTCTTGGCTCAAACGCGGCCGAAATAGTCGTTTTGAATGAAGATCAATTAATTGTTGTGACACGTTCATATGCATTGAATCCAGTATATTAGCGGCAACTATACGTCAACGGCCCCAAATCTAAATATATTAATTGTGAACAACTGTCTACTCCTTTGAACTATATTATCATATCACATCTTCAACTCGTTATTCAATTGCCATAAACATATACTGAGTTAAGAGAAATAAAAGTGATCAAATAAATTATTCTTTTGACAGAAATACTATGGCTGCAAAATGATGTCATGAGATCACCAATATTTCTTAGCGACTAACAAATTTCGTAACAGCTAATGAATATTTGAATAAAAGTGCCAAGTAAACGTATTTCTTTACTACAAATAAACTGTTTTCTCAGTGTATGCAATTGCGAGCTCTGGCAGTCGTAATTTGATCACTCCGGCAATGGTCGTTGCCATTTTCATTTGACTGACGGCTTGCCTATGGTGAAGTCTATAGCAGGAATGAAGATTCTTCTTTTATTTCCGACGAACGAACCACCGATTAGGTCGATTATTCATATCAGCTGGTCTTCCGTATCAATTTTGTCAAACTTCACGTACCTCGTGTCCTGCAATATAGCAGTCCCGTTGGAGCACCCACGTCCGATCTTTCCCTGCAAGGCTTACGTAGCTGTCAGGATAACAGCGATTCAAGGGATCCCGAGGTGGAGTACGTTGTTGCGACAAATCGTTGGTAGCACACCAGTCCATGTGAGGTTGAAGCGATCAGAGAGGGATTTCGTTGAATGGACGTACACGTAGTAAACGATCTCGCTGCACGGCTGATTGTCAGAAGTGGGTGCATACATTGTGTCGCGAATCGTAATTGAGCTTACGACACAGGCACTCAAGCGTTCGCGTTAAAGTGGTATCGTGATGATGATATCGGTGGCAATGACATTGGCGATGTTGGCAATATCTAGCCGCAATCGTTGTCAGCTCGAGCAGGGAGAATTCCTAGCCGCATGGTCATCTTCGTGATCCTCGTAGTCATCGTTGCCAGTCGTTCAACGCTTCTACTTGGCGTTCTCGATCGCGGGTCGTTTGCAAAGCGGAGTTGCACAGTCCAGCTTTGGGAGCGGCAGGGAATTCCAAAGGACGCGAATAAGATTTTATTGTTTTTCCGTTTTATACGACGCTGCCGACGAGGGTTCGAATAACGCGTCCTATTCGCGCCAGGACCTGGTAAAAAGATCGTAAACCATCAAATACATTGGCTCGAGCGAGTCTGGAAAAGCTGCCGGGTATGCTTGGATTCGGTGCGACGCGATTCCAAGGCTCGTAGATATGCGCGTGGAAACTGCAGCTGGAGAGATCAGAATCCGCGATATGGCGGTCTGTTCGGTGAGCTGTCGTATCTACTTGACGGTAATGGAGAATCCGTGGTTTCGTCGTGCTGTCCCTTCGGTTAATCAGTAGATCGAATCGATTGCGGTCAGGCGCGGCAACCGCGAGACGTAGTTACGGAATGTCGTGATATCCAGACTGATCCCCGAGTATTCGGCCGTCCGCTCGTCTCCGCGTCAGCATTGAGTTTCGTCTACTCCCTTTAAAAATTCGTTTTCATCTTTTTGATCCACCAACATCTGTAATCGAGATGTCTTACCTTCTCACTAAAATACAAACGTCATATCATATCACGACTGAACAGCGTGATCGCTTGTTTACAATGTTACGTCAACTCGTCGTTGTCACCCTCCGGGGTTTTTCCATCAACGGCGAGCTTGACGCGAGTGCTCCACCGTACCGAGTATACTCTTTCGCGAGGGAGTCCAGCCGCGGCGGGAGGGATGGGAATTCGCAACACGAGACAGCTCGACGACCATTCCAGCCGATCTATACAGCGACGGGCTGGAAAATGCGGGAAAAAAGCTCTGCCCCGAACCGCGTGGAATTCACCGTCGACAATGAGAACCCAAAGGGGAATGGGCATTAGCTCAAACAGCGAGAGGGTTGATGCCCAACGGCGCGAGGTACGAAGAAGAATTCCTCTGTTCCACACGGAGATGTGAACGGTTAAACAGAGAGAGAGAGAGAGAGAGAGAGAGAGCAGGAGCAGGAAAGCTCAAGTGTTCTCCACAAGAGAATTTTCACAGCTCGTCTGCCTGTACCGTGGCTCTTCCACTTGTATTTCTCTTCTCATCATTCCGCTAGATCCGTCTCACATTCTCCCCTTCCCAACATAGATTCAGAGGATGCATCGAAACCGCGTGGGGACCTTGCCCAAAGGTTCGGGCTAGCACGACCGAGACGATAAGACCGGGGGTTGGAGGGTGGTTCACGGAGGCCGGGAGAGACCGCGAGGAATGTCTTGTTCCTGGCAATCGCACGCGAGTTCCGGTGCGGGTTCCCTCCTCGCAGTTCCTCACTTATTTCTACGAGGAGTTGGATTTCTCACCCCGTTGGGGCAAAATCGTGGATGAGAATACAGGGAAGTAGGGGTTATAATACTCGGCGGGGTCTCGTCGCTCGCACCAGTTTCTTGCTTCCGCCGTTCACGAGGAAAACCGGCATCCGAGTTATTCCAATATTCACGAATAGATATGTAAGCGTACCGCTATATCCCGTTGCTCCCCAACCCCCTGTGCACCTTTTCGAGTCGTAGCATGCGCGCATATCGGAGTGTCTCTTAAACTCCCCGCCCCCTCCCCCTCTCGCTCCCTTCTCTCTATCGCACATTCTCATTTCTTCCATCTTATAAAAGCCAGTATTTTCCAGTGCACTCGCGTATAGCTTAAGCAACGCGGGTCTTTCTTTTTTGTGCTTTGGTTATTCTCTCTTTCGGTGGAGCCTCTCATCCACCTTGCCATGCGCTTTTCTACCTCTCTCGTAGGCGATACACGTATACATAAATATGGACGCGTGTACATTCTCAATCGCCTAACCGTATAATGGTATCAAGTCTGTGCTTCCAAGACACCCGATATGCCCTTTTCAAAGACATCGAATATATATATATATATATATATATATATATATATATATATATATATATATATATATACATACATATATTTATTCAATGGGAACCATTCTTTTTCAGCTGCTACCCCGCTTTCTCGTAGCAGAAGTCTCGCGGGACACTTACGTTTTGTGGCACGACGTTGCCGTATTCCGCAGGGATGCAGGATACGATGAGATAGAAGGAAAGCACGTATCTCACACGGGCTAGAAATAGTTTGGACAGTGTGCACGATACCGAGGAATGGTATGCTTATGTGTATACACATATGCTCATATTCCGTCGGGACACATACATACACCTAAGTGGCGACGATATTATTATTTTCCACATCTTATGTTCCTTCACAGAATGCCGAGACGATTCTTTTCTTCTACTACATCCTGATTTTGCCACTGTCTAGAGTACGTTCCTTCCTCTCTCGGTCTTCGCCTCAGCTTCCCGCCCTCTCTTGACTGTAACGTGTATTTACGCAGCTGTGTATGTCTCACTGGCTAGGCTATAAGTTGTCATCAGACCGCGTCTCCTCGCACCAAAGCTGTGAGAAAATCAAGATTTCGCAACTGAGTAATTGAATGGAAAGTTTTGTCGTGAAGAGAAAGAGGCTTGTCGTGATGCTTATTTCAGTACGAAGTCTTTTGAGAGGTCATCGAGCACTGTTGGTTGTATTGCACGAGTGAAACGAAGGCTGTTGTTACGTCGTCAGCCATCCTCATGAGCGGTTTGGCTCTTCTATCAGAGAAATCCTAATGGAAGGGTTCTTTCGGTGGCTCGGTATTGCTGTATCTTACTGTATATTACTGTATATTACTGTATTCTGCAGAACATTCGAATTGTCAGGCTCTTAACGTTGATGAAAATGTATGCCTTCAATGTTCCGTATCCTGCAACGATAAGGATAATCGAGAGAAGGTCGAGGACTTGATGGGAGTTCATTGGGGTTAGCAATTTTTTGTGGGGGTAAAACTAGAGTACCGAACAGCTGGGTCGAAGGGGCAAGTCCGAGGAGCAGGTCTGTAGGTTGCTGCTATACCATAGCTGGCCTACGGGATCCCGTGGACCTTGCTGCCAAAGGTATTAGAAAGCTCTTTACCAGGGACGTGGCAAACTCTGCCAGTCGATCGAACCGCTGCTCCTACTGGCACTTCGGCTATGGATTCTGCGGGGAAGAGGTCCCAAGGATTCCAGCCGAAAACAGAGAGCGATGGGGTTGAAGTATCTCCCTACCACTCTCTCGAGGCTCGGAATGAACCACACACTTAGAATCCAGTGAAAGCAGTGTTAGTACCGACTTCGAGGAGCTTCGAGCTAGGTGTCCGGATCAAGTCAATCCAGCGCTTGGAGGATTACGAAAATCCTACGAGTTCCATGCCACAAAGCGCCTCCACCTCTGCAACCTCCTGACCTCCCGAGTCCTTTCGACCGAGAGATTAACCCTCGACCATCTTCTTTTCTCGAAGGACGAACGAGGCTGAGGCGCTCGGAACTGGACTCTATCCAGTCGCGATTATCGAAGCCGCGTCAGACTCTTGCCAACTTGTTGGAAATTGAGAATTATTCTGCACCGCAAAACTGATCGGCTTTGTAGCTCAAGGTGTATTATTAATTTATAGCGATGGACGCATGGCAATGATAGCCAGTCTGCTGGCTTAAGCCCGTCGTCTAGTGCAAAAATAGAGAAACGCAGTGATTTTTTGATACTTTTTTCTCGAGTACCATCAGATATAGGACATTCCGGGTTTTTGTGATTTATTAAACAAGGAATGAAAGACACATACGTTTTTACAGATTGGAAAATGTTAAGTATCAACAAAGTTACCCGTATATTAATATGGCTAGAACAAATGAATGGCGCGGGTTTTTGAGCATGATATCTCAGTTTCCAGTGGCCTGAACCAAAAAATTAGAATTTTTTGATACAGGCCACTGGAAAATTAGAAAGAGATTTTTTTTATGTACGACATTTTTTTAACTTAGGCTAAAATTTAGAATTTTAAAATTTAGGCTAGACACTAAATTTAGTTTAGGAAAAGTCAGTAAAGTAAATAATTACCGCTTTTTTAATTACGAGATTTTTTTTTGAAAGAACGGCGATGGTGTAACCTAACATAATGATTTTTGATGCACCAATTGTGAATAATGATGCATGTTGAAAATATATTTTTTTAATTAATTAATATATTAATAAATAAAATAAAATGAAAATAAATGAATATATTTGTATCGAGTTGATTCTCGTATACGTCATAGACACCCGTATGTACAACATGTGGTTCAAATTTGGAGTAAAAAGGTCGATCAGTTTTCGAAATATCTCGCCGAAAAAATCGAAAAATATAGTTTCGAGAAAACCGCATTCAAGTTTGAAGAACGGTACATGCACAAACATGATGAAAGCTTCAAACTTGCACTCAGTCTGCGATTCCAGGGCCATACATGACACTTTCTTCTTGCTCAAAGAGCTTGTTAACATTTGAGGATTGTGATTTTGAAGTACTCATTCGGATTTTTCTCGGTACCCCGAATAGTTATAATAAATCTTGGTAGACAACAGGCGGATAGGGCGCTCGAGAAAAATCGTGCGCGCCGTGCAAGTTAGGTGGTCGGTCACTCCGATTGTCGCGACCCCTATAAAGGCCCATAACTCAGGTAATTTTTCGAACTTTTAATGAATCGAAAACGAAAATATCCGGACGAAATTATACTTTTCGAAAGGGTCATTTAAAAAAATCGATTTTTCACTCATCACACTGGACGACGGCCTTAAGGGGGTGTCTTTCTCTGGATACTTAAAAAAATCGTTTTTCTGCATATTGTTACAGTGTGAACTTTCAAGAATATTTTAAGACTGACCGGACCCTGAAGTTCTAACAATTAACGAAGCTATCGCGATCCGTCGAGCTTGGACGCGATTATTTCGAAACTACATACCTTGACACGGCGAAATTGATACCTTGAGTACCTTTCACACTATTGACTTGAATTTGCACACTTAGCGTTCAAACAGTATTAATTTTCGGTTCACGATGGCATTTTTTAATTGGATAAACCACAAATTGACAAATTAACCACAAATTAACCAATTAATAACAATGATTTCAGCATGCTATTTTTCAACAGAAAAATAAAGTTTTCTTTGAAGAAGCTGTCATTTTTCATATTTTTTGAATTTTTAAAAAGTGGATCGTAAACCCATAGCTATATTTCAAGAAACATTCCATCATTACATTTTTCCATTTTACTTGAAATATCCATATATTTCAAGAAAAATTTGTTCATTTTCGTTTCAAATTACATTTGAGCCTCGTAGAGATCCCACCATTTCGGGCTTTGCCACTGCAGGTATACAACGCCAATTGCAGCACCACGAACACATCAAAAGATTTTCTTCCGCAATAATAACATTGTGACCACAAACATGTATACAGCATGCTGGAAAAAAATTAATTTATTCCAACCAATGTGTTACCAGAAAAAAATGCATCATTCCGACCCTTAAAATTGGACTTCCAGAGAAAGTAACCTCGTTAAATCTTCTTGAACGGTCCATAAAACTTGGAAGACTGGAAAAGTTGCTAAGGAAAAACGTGCGTCATAATTAAGTGATAGAATATGAAAAAAATGTTATTAATTTCAGACGATTTCATCATCTTGCATAATTTCGTCACCTCGTCAGATGCGCCACAGGTCCGGAGCAAGCCGAGACATGCAAATTTACCGTCTTCACGAAATTTGCGCCAACTATGTCTCTCCATTATCCCAATATTTCAGCACCGCGTGAAATAGGAGGTGCGAATTCAAGGCGGGTACGTAGATTGCGGGCGGAAAGTTCGGAAAACGACGGTTTATTGCTCTCTTGACTGCGTACCCTATAGCACACGATCTCATCTATTCCTTCCCTCGTGTCATTCGATCTCTGGCTGATGGGCATCCAATCACGATTTTCTATTCACATTCTCGTCGTCTCGTCGTACGTCTTTCCTTATCTCGGTCCTCTTCCGAGTTTAACTTTTCTCGAACCCTGCCATATACGTAGCTCCGGAGAATTCGACGTTACTGCCGCGGTGGAGGGAAACGAGAGCTTGGACCATCGCGATCCTCTATTCTTCCTCGATATCGGGAATAATTTAAAAGCTCATTAGTCCTGCCGTTTCTCAAGTTCGATATAAAGTTGGCTGGGAGTGCGGCTCAACAAAGGTGCAGCGCCGTTCCGGAATGGCAGAGCGGCAAGGATTTGACAAATTAAGAGGCTTAAACTGGCCGACGCCATTTTTCCAAGGGTAAGGAAAATTGGTCAAAGTTTCTTATACGGAAGTGCATGTGCGCGTGGAAAATGGAACTGCATGGAGGATGGATGCACCCTCGTCGCTAGACGTTTCTCAGCTTGTGGGCAAACTCCTTCAGGAATATGCGGCTTAGAATGCCGTTGTGGTCGACCGTGGTGTGGTGCCGATGGCTGCCTCCGAAGACCCACGTCGAAAACGACCGCGGGGAAACGGGTTGGTTAAACTCCTTCGGGAAATCGATTAGGGGTGGGCGTAGATAGGAACTTGGGGAGAAAGCGTTTAGGTTTCTTTGTCGGCCTCTTCTTCTGCTCCTATACTACACACATACATGCTCCTACACTACACCCATATACAAGGACGTAAATTCTATTTAAGAGCTACATCACACTGACTTGCCTAGTCATTAATCGAAACAGCTTCATCCCCCAAGATTTATGTTGCACACTAAGCTGCATTCTCTTTCTCCCGGGCCATCCCTTGACCTCGCAATTACGCGTTAATTATTCAGCTGGAATATAAAAAAATCGGAAAACTTGCAACAAAGAGCATCTCCCTGATGCAAGTGTTTTAAGAATAGTAATTATGACTGGCGAAGAATGACGGGCGTCGCAAGGTTGAACGTTACTGTACCGAGATGATTAACACGCCTGAAAAATAAGCATTTATACAACGCCAAGCTCGAGCTGTTGGGCAAACCATCGTTTCTAGTGCGAGACGGGTCATTATGTTCGGGACCTATAGAGAGAATGGTGAAGATTCCGCGCCACGTTGAAACGAGGAGATTGCCTTCTCGTTTGCTCTCCCCGTCCACTTTTCCTCGGCAAAGAGACTCTTCTTCGTTTCGCCTCGATACGAGCTCCACGCGGTGTCCTTTTCGACAAGAAGCACGAGTCGACGGCGCGAGAGAGCGAGAACAAAAAAAAAGATCTCGAGAGCCAGCGGAGAACTGCAAAAGGAAATACTCAAACTCGAACTGCATTAGAGCGAATTAACCAAACCCTTCCATTCGCGGACCCATTCCGGCTATCGTATTTTACTTCTTCATTTCGAGGCTAAAGTTCACTCGATACTCTCGTCTCGAAAGAATCCTTCGATCGATTGAATAAATAATAGTGATTGAAAAAAAAAACAGGATCAAACGGGGCCTTCTGATCGGGTTTATTCACTTATCCTGTAAATTTCGAATCAACATGGGACGTTAATCGAAATTTTCCATAATTACGATCGATTTGACGAGCTACCGGAGACATTCGCCCGCTGTCTTTTGCAGACTGTGAGACGAGGAAGATTACGCGGTATTTCCGATTCGTTAAACGCCCAGAGGGAAATCGTCGCCTCGGGAGGATTTCCGCAAGGGCGAATCGTCGCTATAATCATCTTTCATTCGTATCTCTTGACTTCCGTATTCACCTCCGACGTTCTGCCGCATTCATCAGCACACTCTTCTCACTGGCCCCCAAACTGCAATCTATTTATCACCATCTATGGCTACTGGTTTTGTATATATACGTGTGTGTGTATGTATGTGTGAGTGGATGGGTGTGCGTAAGTGGGTGGATATTTGTGTGTGAGGGTGTGTGTGAGTTGGTGGGGTGTGTGTGAGTGGGTGTGTGTGTGTGCGCGCGCGCGCGGGTGTGTGTGTGTGTGTGTGGGAGAGAGAGAGAGAGAGAGAGAGAGAGAGAGAGAGAGTGTGAGTGGGTGGGTATGTATTTGTGGGTGTGTGTGCGGAGGGTAAATCTCACGCCGCGCACCTTGTTTCCTCCGGTGGCTATACGTTACAGTTACGACTGTATGGGATACAGCACGGAAGGTTTTGTGAGCCCATCTCGTGCTCCATCCTCTTCGATGTTTCGCGCTGTATCCATGGATGTGTATATCGTTGTCTGTAAGTCTCAGGAGTGTCCCCGAGCTCTTTCACCATGCCAAGGATCCCTCATCAGAAGCCTATAAGACCTAGGCAGCGGGCATTCCACGACGAGGACTCGCGGCACCCAGACCTGATATTTTATTGCCAAGTTCTTTCCATTCGTCACGGCACAATCCACGCAAAGTCCAATAACGATGCACCTGTAGCCAAAAATATTACGATACCTTTGCCTCCTCAGTTCGGCTGTCACATTCGCGCCACCGTCATTGGGGTAGTTTCGGACTAGCTAAACTTCCGGATAAATCGAAAGGATGGCAGCATTCCAATTTTCGTAAATTTCTTTACGAAACGGGCTGATTGTACGACAATGTAAATAGTGAAAATTGCCAAAGTGGGTCGGGGTCCCGAAGCTTCCGAGTGAAATGCCCCGTGTGCGTTTCGTACCCGCGAGAGCCCAAACGAGATTGAGGACGTGAAAAAAGCGAGTTACGAGTGTGGACGAGGTTTCGGTCGGCTCGAGATATAAAAAAAGTAGGCAGGGGGCGAGGGTGGTTGAAGTACGAAAGACGATGAGACGAAATGATAGAGGGGGACTATACGACACGAGAGATGAGACTGGCTAACAGTCTGGCTGAACCGGGAGCCAAGGATAACATCTTGTTTGGTAGACTTCTTCCCTGTCCTCAATGATCTTTCGAATAGGGGTTCACTGTATGTATGTAGGGACGTCTTCTGCGATGGGCATACATTTCCTCGTCGGCGTGCTCGCGTTCGTGTGTCGTATCTTATCCTTTATCGATTCTTCGAGTATATCCGGTCGTTTCGCACGTCCATTTTTGTATCAATGCTTGTTATCCCACTTATCGCGAGACGGAGTCACTTTCGTGAATATATCGAGAGCCACTCGTCGTAAGGACTCGTTGGCTTATCATATACACACAACTCCCTCGCCCCTCACACACACCTCCATTATGGTGCAGCTTCAAAAGGGACCTCCACGTTTCGGATAGGAAGTGAAACGAGCCGGGAAAAAAGCTTTTGAAGCTTTGTCATTAGTTGTTTCTTCTTTTCATTTTTTTCCCTCGATATACCTTATCGTCGTACAGTGCCCTTGTCGTCGAGGATGCTGCTGCAACAATGGAGATACAGAGAGGATGCTTCGAAGGCAGCTATGCATTATTCATATCTCGGCTGGGTATACGGCTCCGAATAAGAATGTATCCTCGTTATTTCCATCGGGGAGAGACCGACGGGTCTGCGTTCTCTCTTCTTCGTGCCAATGCTCGACAAGCAATGTACGAACGTGTATAATGTTATTACCCGTACACACGCTGCATATGTACCCCCGTTAATATCGTTAGTGGATAACGGTGGAGGCATTGGGATTCGTAACGGTATCGATTTCGTGCTCATTAGCGACAAATCGATACCCCTTACAATTTATTGCATTTATAAAGTCAAATTATCGGCTGTCGATCCTTCTTCGCGTTACTTCGGGCACGGATAGCGCATTACGTAAACCCAAACACGAAGAATCAGAGGGAAGGCTCACACCAATTTTTTATTCTCTATGGGGAATAGGACGGCGGGGCTGCCTGGCAGGGTGTTCAACACCCCTGAGGAATTTCGTAACGAGGCCATGCTACGATTTGAATAACGTGTAATAAAAAGCAAAAAACAAGGAATTGGGGTAGGTAGACTTTATCGGAAAATCCCCAGGAGTGACGTCGCGACGAATGAGCCTGGGCGTACAGCCTCGGTTAGTTTTCTCCCCCCCCCCCCCCCCCCGCCCTGTTATTCCACCAAGCACTTGTACACGAAGCCCACGGTAACGTGGAGTTTTTATATTTGCAATATTCGACGAGATATTTGCACCTCTCCAGATACGTGCATATTTTGTCGACTAAACCGTGGGAAAATATTTGTGCTTCACTGGGCATGAGAATTTTTTTTTCGTAGGAGTATCGTCGCCGAATGTGCGGACGAGTGTGTGACTCGCGATGAAAGGCCTGGGAACGTTGCATACGCGACGATTGTAGTCGCATATCGATAAATCGGGGAGATCGAGTCGCGCGAAGGAGAATTACGAGAAGAAGCGGACTGGATGCTGCCGAATCTCACGTCGCTTACGATAGAAAAGTACAAACGTGACGGGTTACAAGCGTAGATTTAAGGGAGGCAAAGGAAAGAATAAAAAGAAGAATCAAGGGCGAAGGGGAGGGAGACATTTTTCCCGATAGACCGAGTGCATCTCCTACAGGCGGCTGATGCACAGACGCGCGTACACGCGTACACGCTCGAGAAACATCGAAAAATCGACAAACCCTCAGCGAGGAGCCTCGACGAGAAGCGCGTTTTTCTCCGTTCTCTCTAAAGCCTTCCTATCTCTACTGATTGAAAAAGAAGAAAAAAAACAAAACGTTTCGTTATCGATATTCGAATATTTCCCGATATTTCAAATTACTACTCAGAAATACTGGGGGACTCTGTGCCTGATAAAAAAAAAGGCAACGCCCGAGCTGCACGTAAAAAGGCAGTATTCAAATCGATCTCACTCTGGTGCATGGAAAACTGATTGAGCCGTAAATTCAATTTTTTCGATCACACACAGGCAATCGGGGTGGTTGAATTGATACTGATTTTTTTTCGTTCGAATTGAATCTTACGGAGATTCACCGGCTTGAACAAGCGGGGTGATGGCAAATAACTTTACCCGTGTGATAAGCTTTGTAGCGTAATTATTGTTGGCAACGTCGTATGCATTTTTCTCAACGGTATGCTCGATTTTTCGGTCGCTGGCACTAGCACTATCACATCCATGATTATTAAGCGAATACGGAAAATAACAGATAAAAGATAAAAGATAAAAGATAAAAGATAAAAGATAAAAGATAAAAGATAAAAGATAAAAGATAAAAGATAAAAGATAAAAGATAAAAGATAAAAGATAAAAGATAAAAGATAAAAGATAAAAGATAAAAGATAAAAGATAAAAGATAAAAGATAAAAGATAAAAGATAAAAGATAAAAGATAAAAGATAAAAGATAAAAGATAAAAGATAAAAGATAAAAGATAAAAGATAAAAGATAAAAGATAAAAGATAAAAGATAAAAGATAAAAGATAAAAGATAACAGATAACAGATAAAAGATAAAAGATAAAAGATAAATGATAAAAGATAAAAGATAAAAGATAAAAGATAAAAGATAAAAGATAAAA
Source organism: Ophion costatus (assembly GCA_951751655.1). Lineage (NCBI taxonomy): Eukaryota > Metazoa > Arthropoda > Insecta > Hymenoptera > Ichneumonidae > Ophion > Ophion costatus. The sequence continues at coordinate 11,560,949 of OX632367.1, forward strand.
GATAGAAGATAGAAGATAGAAGATAGTAGAATATAGAAGATAGAAGATAGAAGATAGAAGATAGTAGACAGAAAATAGAAGATATAAGATAGAAGATAGAAGATAGAAGATCGAAAATAGAAGATAGAAGATAAAAGACAGAAGATATAAGATATAAGATAGAAGATAGAAGATAGAAGATAGAAGACCGAAGGTAGAAGATAGAAAATAAAAGACAGAAGATAGAAGGTTCAAAAGATAGATAAAACATAAAAATAAAAGAATAAGATAAAGGTAAGCTATAAAAGATAAACGATAAAAGATAAAAGATAAACTTGAAAACCCAAGTATCAAAGGTGATAGATAAAAGATAAAAATAAAAGATAAAAGAAGAAGATAGAAGAGAACAGACAAAAGATGAAAAGCAAAATATTGAGAAATGAAAGAAGATAAAGATACTGCCTCGTACTTGTACTGCCTCAAGATTTTACAGATTGCAAAGAATCGAATGATTTCAGGCACGTGTAAAATTGTTCTTCATTACTTTACGATCATTTCAGTATCGAAACAGGGGAGTCTTGAATATTTTCATAGTATCACTGCCTTTTGAGTAGCTGCTGCGGATGTACCGCCTTAAGAATTTAAGAAATACGTTGAATATCTGCTCCTTACGCCTGCATATTAAAACGAGGAGATGCAAAGGATCAGAATGTTTGAAATACTGAAAAACTGGGTCACGCGGCGATGCATCGCGCGGAAAGTTGTATGAAAAAAAGAGTGCACGAATATCGTGCCACCGGTCTCTTCAAGGGTAAAAACGAAAATGTATGTACGCGTCAGGATTTGAGAGCCCTTCGAGGATCTCCATACATAATATTCGAGAAATTTTAATGGTCCGGGAGTGCATTAACGCACGCACTGCGAATATATGCGTGAGCGTACATGTGCGAGAGACCATTTCGAAATGTACGTGTTTCCCAAGTATACTGCATTGCATCACGAGTAGATGAATTCGTACATGGGGACTCGCCTACATCGTACCTGTGCCTAAAACGTACCACGATATTCGAGAAACAGAATTAGTGTTTCAAAATTTTTTTATTTTAATTTGTTCATTTTTCTCTCATTATTCTTAATTGCAGAGTACTTTATTATAGAGTAATTTATCCTAAAGTATTCTTTATTATAGAGTATTCTTAATTCCATACTATTTCATTATAGAGTATTCATTACTACAAAGTATTCCATTTTTTACTGCGATTATTAATACATAGTATTCTTTACTACGGAGTATTTTATCATTGAGTATTATTTATTTCGCAGTATCTTATTATAGAGTATTCTTTATTTCACAGTTTTTTTTTCATCGAATATTCTTTATTACGGAGTAATTTATCATGGGCTGCTTTTTACCAAAGAGTATTTCATTATGAAGTATTTATTATTATCCTTATTTTACGTTACCGAATAATCTATTATAGACTATTATTTACCAAAGAGTACTTTAGTATAGATCATTATTTATTGCAAAGTTATGTATCATAGAGTATCCGTTATTACAAAATAATTTATTATCACGTATGCTATATTACAGACTAATTCTCTATCGGAGACTCCTTTAGTGTAGAGAATTCTTTATTGCAGAGTAGTCCATCATAGAGTATTGAATACTGCAAATTGATTTATTATCATGTATGCTATATAACAAACTAATTCTCTATTTTGAAGCATCGCATTAATTTTGATAAACGTCACGTTTTCGTTTAGTGTCGTGATATTTCACTTTCGGATATTGCGTGCCTAATGCTTATCGGGTGGTCCTCCTCAATCGTACCAGAGTATAAGGATAAAAGTCATTCGCGTTTAATCCAAACATTTCGCAAGCTCCGTGTCCCGTACATTTCTACTTTCACGAGTAATTACGACAGCGCAACCGCGCATGCAAAAATGCGGGATATAAAACAAAGGTGTCACATTCCGAGAGGGACGAAATGATTTGGTGCGGATGAAAAGTGCGGGCCATTGGCGGCGGCGCGGACGACTCCGCCGTTCAGGCTGTTAGGCGTGATGGTATAGTTTTAGAAGCGCCAATTCGGTTGTACAAAACGGACTTTTGTTCCGATTTCCCCGTGGGAAAAGAGCTTACGAGGGTGCTGTAATGAGAGAAAAAAGGGAGAGAAGAGGAAGAGGAGAGATAGAGATAGAGATAGAGAGAGAGAGAGAGAGAGAGAGAGAGAGAGAGAGAGAGAGAGAGAGAGAGAGAGAGAGAAAGAGAGAGAGAGAGAGAAACGCAAGTAATGAGAAATGCACTGCTTCTATCTCTCTGATTCGTGCCGGTGCAACGCTTGAAAGTATCGGATTACTAAACTTTCTTGCCACCGTTGCTAAGAAGGGAAGACCAAACAGAACGAGAATCTTCGCGATATCATTTTTTCGCCCTCCCCCTCCTCATCAAATAAGGGCCTTCACCTCGTTGGCGCCAATTTCCCACTTTTCCTTTCGCCGCTTCATCCTCCGCCTTTTCCTCAAGTACCCGTTAATAAAGTGAGAATAAAAATAACCAAAGGCCAGTTAACCTGGACGAGAAGAAAAAAAACACGAAAAAATCGTTATTACGAGGATTTGACTCCGCAGGCCTAGGAAATTCATTGGCGAAGTGTTTGGTGGAGAAGAAACGTTTCCTGCATTATTTTTCCGGCCATTTTTGGCCGGGCATACGGAATGTCCTAATTGCTCGGGACTCTCGCTAAAAGCAGGGTATTTCCGCCCCGTCGTAAATTCGCAATTCGAACAATGGTGAACGCAAATGAACCGAGTCATCGCTGACGCAATGCCCCATTAGCGGAGCGGTACAAATGTGGCGCTATGTGCGCCATACGCGAAAAGTTGTATCGGATCAAGCGACGCGACGCATGAGTGTGCGAAATAAATTAAATTCATCAATCGATTGCCCGTAATTGACAGGCTCGATCGGAAAATCATGCGAACGAGCCATCGGTATCGCTACGAAAATCCTGATACGTGGGCGATACACTCGTGATAAATATTCATGGGCACAGGTATCGCGGAATTTGTGTTGATTCGATTTTTATGAAATGTTTGAAATTCGCTGGTGAAGATGCTCAAGGGGGAGATACCTTTTTCATGATATTTTTTTAAGACAAGATTTCTTCACTATTTTTCAGACTAAGGGTATGTTTTATTATTACTTTTGACTGTTACGGGGTGCTTTTTTTTTAATTATTAATTTTTACAAATTGGCGGAGGTATGGCACGGTCTTTTAAAAGGGTTGCGGCGGATGTTGTCAGACGGCGTGGCACCTAGGGTCGGCGGGATTCGTTTGAAAAAAAAACTAACGAAGATTTTTATTTCATCAAGGGGTTATATACAGTCAGGAGGCTCAAAAAGATCCATTTTTCAAGAATTTTTCTTGCGAAGACTTTTGAATCTATCGACGTAAAAATTTGTACACATATTATGGTAACTTTTAACTGCTGCTTTTAAAGCTTTTAAAGCTGCTATAGCTGATCTTCGGGAGCACCACTGAAAAAAGGCGTCTTGCGGTGAGCACGATATCTCCGGACTGGATCATCTAAAATGAAAAACCAAAAATATGTCGTTAATATAATGGATGATCTTGTAATTGATCGAAGGAATAAGCAGAATTACAATTTTTGACAAAATGGCGGCTTCTAAAAAAAAAAGATTTTTGGCAAAAATGTAGGCCTTAAATTGTTTATAAAATGGAAAATATTTATCGGCGAGAAAAAACGTTCGATTAATTACTGAAAAAATATACTTGAAAAGATGGTGTTAAAATTTGAGACCGATCGGTTTCACCGACACTTTACCGACGAGTCTGACGAGTCATTACAAATGTGCGTGTAACTTTGAGAATATTCGTCGGATTGACAAGAAATGTTCTGTGTGTGTACTTAAATATATGTACATTACGAAACAAAATGTTTAATCGTTTATTCGAAAATGTTAACTGTATATAACCCCTTAACACTCACACGCTGAATATGGACCAAGAGAAAGTAAGAAATGTTGAATATCGATGAAACAGTACGCTTTAAAACAAAAAAAATGAATGAACACACGCACTGAATATGGACCAAGAAAAAGTAAGAAATGTTGAAAATCGATGAAACAGTACGCTTTGAAACAAAAAAAATGAATTTTCTGTGTGTGTACTTAAATATATGTACATTACGAGAAAAAAAATGTTAAATCGTTTTTTCGAAAATTTTAACTGTATATAACCCCTTAGCACTCACACGCTGAATATGGACCAAGAGAAAGTAAGAAATGTTGAAAATCGATGAACAGTACGCTTTGAAACGAAAAAATGCCACATTTTGCGATTAAAAATACGTTTTTTTTTTAATTTGCAAAAACGTTATATTTTAGACAATGGGGTTAGAAAGATTTGTATCGAATTTCATGAGAATCGGTTCTGCCATCGATAACGAATACATTTTGAACGTAGTAATAAAACATATTCTAAGTCCCTATAGGGATACGGTAGGATCCGGAGACTAAGAAATATCCGCACAGAAGGATGTAGGTGAGATGAAAGAAAAAGAAGCGGAAATTCGAAATTCCCAAACGTATGTCCTAGTCGTAAGGACTCGGACTGAACGAAATATCATCGCATCCAATTTTAATTCCGCACACTCTCAACTCTGACAGCAGCTTTTCGTGTGGTCGAAATATAAATTGAACGATAAAAAAAATACCTTTTTGGGCCATTCCGCAACTTTTCACGCTGTGACCATTCGAGACCGGGGGAGGGGTGTTGCTTACGACGAAATGGCCGTGAGCCCACGGGGCTAACTATTTCGCACTTAATCCGACCATTAATCGTTGCCCGCACGTCTCCGCGTTTAATAATCTGGCGCTATGAGCGATAAAGTCGGAACAGTTTGCCCTTGCACTACTGAAATATCCGGAAACCCAGCGGGGTCCGTTCCCCACCCATCGGAACTTTCACGTACCGTCATGGCCAAGCCGCCACCATTCTCCACCTTCTAGCGCTCGCGTAGGGCTTCTCCAGCCATCACACACTGTATATGAAGTATTCCACGTCAATCCGGTGGACTTTTTCGCTGACCCCCGCCGATTCGATTTATTTATTTTTATCTGATTCCATAGACTCTAAAAGACAACTCGATTTTTTTTGTACATTTGTCGAAACAACCCTTAGTCAAAAAAATTTGTTCGTTCCGAAAAACAGCGCCCCGAATTGAAAATCTGAAAAAATTCCCAAAAATGCGTGATTATATGTAAAAATGTTCAAGCTATCACCCGCAGTGGAAGTATAATTTTTTCCTTAGAAATCAAAAAGTTCTGGTATTCATTTCAATTGAAGTCGTATTCAGCACAGAAAAAATCATACTTCCACTGCGGGTGATAGCTCGAAAATGTTTACATATAATCACGGATTTTTGGGAATTTTTTCAGATTTTTAAATCGGGGCGTTTTTTTGGAAAAAAAATTTTTTGACTAAGGGTTTTTTCGAATAATGTTTTTAAAAATCAGGGTGTATTTTAGAGTCAATGGAATTAGATAAAAAAATTAATCGAATCGACAGGGGTCAGGGAAAAAATCCATCGGATTCACGTGGAATACCTCATATGTAACACGTGGATCGTGCAGCATTGATATGGAAGACGTGTAATTCCAGCTCCGAAAGATCGTAGAACCCTTACTTCCTTTCAGGCCACTTTGGCTCGACTTCCTCAGCTTGTTGAGCAGGAGTACAGGAAAGGTTTCCTCGAAACGTACCTTAAGGGGAGAGATAGCTTTAGGCGAGGAAAAATAACCGATTTTCGTGCTTTCTTTAAGCTTTCTTTTCACTTTAGACACTAAAAAAGGCTATTTTCGTGATTTTTGTATAGGTTTGTATTATATAAATACATTTTCGAAAAACATATTTTTTTAAATGTATTGATGTAACCCAAACCAACTTTAAACGCGTTTTTCTCGAAACAACGTTTTTCGACGGCTCGTTGATAAAATCTTCGAAACTACTGAACCGATCCTTATGCAATTTTAACCACATATTCTCTACAACTATAACTATAGCGCAATTAAGTATTTTTTTTTCAAATTTCGATGTTTACCATTTTTTTTGCCAAAAACGATGAAAAAACTCATTTTTTGTTTTGTTCTTTTTTCGAAAAATGGCCGCCGTTTTGTTATTTTTACATATATATTAAAAATCGTATGATATGCGCTATAGCCATTACATACTGAATCTAAAACCGTTAAATTTTTTTGTTTCGGATGATCCATCTCCGATTTTAGGAAATTTTTTAACTACCACTTTCGTCTATAAATAGTGACTTGAATAAATAATTTTTTTTTATGTATTTCGAAAGTGTATTTATTAAGTGTAACAACTTTTATATCAATATCTATAATATAAACGTATCAACAAAATTCATAAAAATGGCTTTTTTAGCGTCTAAGAGAGAACACCTCTTAAAGGAAATATTTCTTCAGCATTTTTTCAACAAAACGTATATTTTAATACTACTTTTGCCTGTAACACAATATTTTTCTCTAATTTTCAAAAATGGCGGAGCTATGGCATAGTCTCCTAAACGGGTTGCGGCAAATGTTGTCAGACACAGTGACAGGTAACGTCGGCGAGATGGATCTTGAAAAAAACTTGTGAAGATTTTTCTCTCCTTCACACCCATACGCAGAATACGAACCAAGAAAAAAATCGGAAATATTGAAAATCAATGAAATGGTACGCTTTGAAACACAAAGATTGAATATTTCGACAAAAAATGGCTACATTTTGCAATCAAAAAATACTTTTTAAAAAATTTTCCTAAACATTCAGGGTCATGCTTTAGACAACAAGTTTAGCAGCATGTATACCAATTTTCCTCAGAATCGGTCGATTAGTTTTTTAGCTGTGCGTCACGCCAGTATTGAGAATGCAGTTCGGAAGACTGTGCCATACCTTCGTTGTTTTTCAAGATTAAGGCGGGAAACCAGTTCGGATGACTCGAGAAATCGAATTATTCTAAATTCCATCAATTGTCAGTGAAAATATTCAAGTATATGTTCCCAAAGCAGTATAAATAATTCATTACTGCCTTGAATTTTTTGCTTTCGGTAATGCTTGTTCAAACGCGATTTTCTCGAAATGACGTTTTTTTTCAAATTTGTATACACTCTAGCTCAAAAAGTTTGTAACCTATAATTTTATAAAGTGATACACAAGTGGTGGCATGTAATATGTTCCATATTTTCAGAAGAAATGCTGTAAAAAAATTCAAATAATGTTTCAAAATATGTATAGAATATTCCCAAAGTTTCAACGAATTCTATTCAATCATTTTTTGTGAAAAAAATCACGAAAATCACTTAAAAACATGCTCGTGAACTGGTTTCCCGCCTTAATAAAAAAAACCATGTAACGGCCAAAAGTAGTAACAAACAACCCTAAGTGTAAAAAATGCTGAACGAATCTTCTCTTACAAATAAAACCATAAAAGACCGCGAACTTTTTCCTCGCCTAAAGGTACCCTCCCCCTCGAATAAAGAATGAAGAATCCAATTGGCCCTTGATAAAGTGCAGAACCCTTGAACGGCTTGCGTCATAGAGCAGCATATACACGTTGGGGTAATGCGACATAGAAAATATTGATGTCGAAAAGGTCAACCGGTAAACGAAGACCCTGTCACAGTTGAATGCGAAGTAACCGCTGACAGCTGGATGTCGTGAGGGAGGGCCGAACTTGCGACCGTCTGCACATAGTCTGCACACGAACAGATTCTCTTTTCCCTCTGGCTTGAAACTCACCCTCTTTTACCGCCCGCCTCGATCCTCGCCGTCGAAAGCATTCCTGTCATCCCTTTTGCTCTCATATTCTCTCGGGACATCCAGAAATTCATAGGAATCTAGCGCGCAACCGATTCGAATGTTTCAACCAACTTTCCAGGGGAAATCGCCGGGACCTTCTTGCAGGACACCTCAGCTAAGCCAGATCCTCGGTGCAAGCTGGACGAAAGTTTTGATTCAACTGGCGCATGCTCCCGTTGGGAGATCTCTCCTCTGTCCATTTATGCCTATGGTCCATTCCACGTTGAATATAAATGGCTACTCATGTGGCAGGTGCCATTTATCGTCGCAATCCGGAAACGCGGTTGTCGGATCATCCTATGGAAAGCTACTCTCTCTCTCTCTCTCTCTCTCTCTCTCTCGCTCTCTCTCTCTCTCGTTGATGTAAAAGGTGTGGCAAAGAACAATTGCCACTTCGATGAATTCGTAATCAGGGATCATGAAGTGGTCTTCGTGAATATTATGGAGAGCAAGTGAGGTGGGAAGTTGGAGGCTGATGACGACACCAAGGACGAAGACGATGATGAGGGACATTGAACAAATTTTGTTCGAGAGAGGTCTCCCTCCCTCTCTCTCTCTCTCTCTCTCTCTCTCTCTCTCTCTCTCTCTCTCTCTATCGTCGCTGGAAAGCCAAGAGGCACGAGGATAATGTTCATCGAGTTTACGTACATCCTTGGGAGTAATCGAGATTGGTAGTGAGGCAAAAGTGAGTTTGGCGAAGGGCGGGGGCTGAGAGGAACGAAGCGGTTGAGACACGAAGAAGGCAAGGGTGGGAGGGAGAGCAAGACGGGAATATTGGTATATTACGTACAACGAGAAACCGCATCGTTCCACACTTGCGAAGGTTACGAAGGGGCTACCACAGGCTCCCGTGTAGCTTGTCCCATGAAATCTCCTCGTTTCCACAGGCACATGCAGCCATCCTCGTGAAGTCCTGAGGAGGCGTGTACCAGCGACTTCGGTTAGCCTCCATTATGGACGCGAAATTTATAGTCGCCTCGGGATAGCCTCGGAAATGGACCACTTCCTACAAACGACCCTAATAACGTCATTAAATACATCAGCAATCTCTAATCTGAGACTCCCTTCCTTTGTCCTTGTGTGCGGACAAAGCTCACTCGTTGCCGCAATACATTCCCAATCGTCGCACCGCACAGAGTTCCATGCTGCACAACCTAGCAGCTACTGGATTCATCCTAACTCCGTGTTTGGACCTCTCCACGTCTCTCTCTCTCTCTCTCTGCTCCCTCTTTCTCCGGACCAAGATAAACTTGCATTAATTCTGCTACACGATCTCGTATCACGCACTATCACGAGGGCTTACACAAAAGCTGTATACACGTGAAAACCACCCTCGCGCGCCCTTTCCCAACATCCCACCAGAGTATTCCCGGACCACATATTTGGACCGTGTATCAGATGGAAGTTTGGAGAACAGCGGATCTCGCTTAGGGCTAAAGGGCCAACTACAGGTTTTTCCACCACATGTTCAATTTCTAATTTCATGTTTGAGTTTCCACTTTTGATTGCGACTGGAACTGGCCTCATCAAGCTTCTCGAGAGACGATGGAAGGAAAAAATCTCTAGGGGTGCCGCAACAGACGAAAAGGCAAGCGTAAAGAGGCTCCCCTTTGAGCTGATTGCCAGAGCGCCCTTTTTTTCGAGAAACATTCCAAAATTATAGAAAATTTTGCTGAAGTATGGAAGATGTTTCTTTGTTTTCTTTTTGGGAATTATCGTCAGTTGGAATGAAAAGTCAAAGACCCAAAAAACCATGCCACTCCCGTGTATAAATATGCAAGGAACAACATACTCACAAATATGTAAGAAAAAATACA
>OX632367.1:11570833-11690833 GCA_951751655.1 Ophion costatus
CATCATAAAAGTTTTTTTAGACCAATCCTTGTCACGTTATCGAGCCGGCCTGTTACCGACCGCATTTGTTATGCAGAGGCGCTATTATATCTATACAGCGTAGTTCTTTTCTTTGTTAATAAAAAATTCTCACGAAATAAGTTCAATGTACGTAAGATAACATCTTTTTTCCGAATCTCAAATGAATAATTTAGTAGACAATACAATTCGAAAAAACGACCTCTTTCGGTCCGTTACGGTGGTGTACTCCCTTAAATTTTCAGCGCTGACCATCTCCACGCACACATTCATCAAGACCCTTTTTCCAAATGCGTGGTTCTCTTTGAATCGTTGAAATCCCTCCGCCACGAAAGTCTAATATTCTTTTCCCCACAAAATCAAACTACACAAAAAAGAAAATCGCTAAACTATTAAACATTTAAGTTCGATCAAAACAAAGCTCCCTCGATCAATATAGTCGTTTTGCGTAAAAATAAATCTTAAAGATGATTGGAACAAAGTTTCCTCGACTGATAAATCGACAATCTGTATTAAAAGACCTGACAGTCAAGATGTAGTCTTCGGAAAAAGAAATTGTGACGAAACAAGACAAGAACCAAAAATAAACGCTGTCTGCACGAATTCGTGTCGTTAGCTAAAACCAAAATTGGTTAACCCTTCGACTGCACACTTCCGCCACGAACCTCTGACTGCATATGGGGTCGGTCCGACCCCAGAGGTTTTTCAGATCGCTATATCTCGCTAAATATGCAGTTTTTTGCAGATACTTTTTTTATACTCAATAATCCTTATTTTATGGCCCAAGAATTATTTTTCAAGAAAAACGAAAATTAAGTGCACAAACATGCGTTCAAAGTGGAAAATGCGTTGAAAAAAACGTACTTACACGAAAAACATGATAATTTTTTAAAATCTACATTAAAAGTCCTCTGAGTTTTTTTTAAAGAGGAAGGTTTGTAAATACGAAAAAAGGCAGTGCCGACCGTCTTTCCAAAAAGTATATTTAATCGGAGGTTTGCAGTTGAGAGTTTTCGGGATAGTGAAAAATGAAAAAAAATGACTCCTTCGGCAGATTAATTGTTCAAAACATATATTTTCCGCAATTTTTCACTTCAATGACATTATTATTCACATTTACCGCAATCGACGCCCAATACATGCGGTGCTCGTTGCCCATAGCCCTCCTACATAACAGACGCTTGCTTTTAGTTTTATGATCGGCATTTTAAATACATAATTTACCACAGTAGTGCAAAATAAACCTATCTATAATATAAGCATATTCTTATTAGTTCTTATTATAAGCAGTTAACGTTTCAGCCGCCATGTAGAAGCCGGAAAGCCTCGCACACGCGTCTAGTTCCAACAGCATCCGGCTGCTGTGTTGTTGCATAATAATAACCCCGGACCACAGCGAAACGGCTGCCCGGGATATCCAAAGGTGTGGAGAGGCTGGTAGCGGCTGAACATTGGGCGCTTCCTGATAAAAGGGTCGATGAGATGAGGCTGCGACCGCCGGGAATCGCGGGTTGAATGGTCATAAACTTTTTTCCCACATCGTGGCCTCCGCTGTCATTTCATTTATCAGTCTCGTATCAAATTTCGTTGAAAAAAAAATTATATTAATATCCCTTGATAGTACGTTTACTACCTGTTTTTTTGTTCCCTCAATGAAACTGTCGGTTTGCTCGACAAAGGGGATGAAAAGCTCAGCGAGAAGGGGTGAGGTATCGGAGAGACAACGCAGCAACGGTGACGAATATATACAGCTGGCAATAAAAAAAAGTACGAAAAAAATGGACTCGCTTTTGCGCATTATCTGCAGTACGTGTGGCCACCATCGAGCAGGGCAGTTTTCACCCCCGCACCCCCTACGGTACGATCTGCTACCGCCCTCCGAGAGGCATGATAACTTATCAGATCAATTACAGTTATTACTTTATTCCGCCTCGATGCACTTGAACTTTATGCTGCTCGCTGAGATAACCGTGAGCGTTATACCAAACCCGTCTCACCTCGAAACTCTCGCACTCCGTTCAAAACCATCGCGTGCTCCCTCTGTACTCACATCTATATATATATATATATATATATATATATATATCGAAGTGAGTACAGATATATATATATATATATATATATATATATATCTTTATATACAGATATATATATATCGCTTTTTCATCCGTTTCACTTCAAGGACCAAACGTGAGTCTCCATCCGCATCCGAACGTGGTTTTCACCACGTTCTTATAAAATGCTACCGTAACTCGCGCGCAACGATAGCATTGGTTGAAGAAAAAAGTCGGCAGAGGGAGCGGGGAATAGTGTGAAAATGAAAGGGTATGAAAGAGCGTTCGTCGAGGCGCGAGGCTTTTCCTTTTTTCATCATGAAAAAAAACCTCCTCTCCCATACTTTTTTCCGTTTCTACATCGCGGTACTTTGTTTTATCGAAGCATTTTTATTTACTTCACGCTCTTCGCCGTCTCCGCAACTTGGCTTGCCACCGCGCTTCCTCGCCCCATTTTCCAGTTTCCCTCGTTTCCTCTTTTGGTCCACTTGGACGTTTTTCGTCTGACACCCCCCCCCCCCCCATGCGCACCGATCTCGACGAATCGGGCGAAAAACGTTTACTTCGAGCACGAGACGATAAGCGGACTTTTACTTACAAGAAACGTCACTTTGACGTACACGCCTTCGATTTTGTTGGAATTAGTGTATAGGGTAGGGCTTTGGAAACTATTAACACGTATTTTTAACGACTGGGGAAAGAAACGGATGGGGTGAGACCACCCTTTGGAGAGAGGCATTTCACAAGGGGGTGCAGTTTTACCACACATTTAGAGGGCCTTGAATTTCGAGTGAAACAGGTACCGCTTTGAAGGATTTTACGTGCTTTCACATTTCTGCAGAACAGCAAACTCAAGGGGGTCAACGACCCCTTGCTTGAATTTCCTTATTCCCTTTTCTCTTTTTAAAACGTGTCTGGTGATTCAAAATCATCATCAGTGACTAAAATCTCAATTGTAGTTGCAATTATGATCGCTGATGACGTACGTAACCTCCAAATTGGCTTACATTCCTGGAACTTCAATTCGGTTACATCGCACGATCGTTTACAAGCTAGTAACAGGAATGCTGTGCCGATAAGATGTAGTTCCTGAATTGATTTACCAATCGCCTCGTTTTTTGCCTTCCCCAAGAATGCAATGAATAAATCCGAAGGAGGCATGGAGCACTTATCAAGTGCCAAAAGATCACTCGCCAATCGGCAGCTCTTTCTTCTCCCTCTCAGACATGCACTTCACTGAATTTTATGCAAGTACTCGCCAGCTCCGCAGATACTGTGTATATGTCAAGTACACATGTAGCCTGTGTGTATGTGTGTCTGTATACGTATATGAAAAAAAAACTATGGACGTAACACGTAGAGTCCTTGAAGTACGTAGGACTCTGTACGACAATGACGACTACGACAACGGCGACTACGAGTATGACTAGGTCTTTTATGCTTCCGACGAGAAGTAAAGTACTCGGCAAACGAGGGAATCCTTGATCTCACTCGTTATGGGTGGTATAGCTTATCTTGTATATAGCTAGGTATATATATACATATATATATATATACTCAGCACTTCGTTCGTAACTGCTAGTTTCTACTTGCGCTCTTGTTGAAGAGTAGACAGCACACGTTTCTTTACTTTTGTTCCCTCGGCGGGATTTAATCTTGACCCCTGTCGATCCTCCTGATAAATGGAGCAGCTCTATGAAGCGTCGTACGATTTCTTCGACATTCGTTCTTGTCTCGAAAATGTTCAACTGTCTTTTTTTTATAACGTTCTGTAGCTGTTCCAAGTTTCTTCGCGTATTCAGGCAAAAGGGATTTTGCTCGTCGTTAATCAGGACCATGCCGCTCATCCACTAATCAACTGTCATTACACAATAAATGTGGTTTTGAGTAGAATGCACTTTAACTTTCTTTCACATTCGTGAGGTCACTGTGACGTCGATATTCATCTAAATTAGTCCGTAATGGTTTTGTTCGTTGTGAAATTTATTAACATTTTTGAGAGTTACAAATATTGTGCTGCCAATTGCAATAGCAATCCTACTTGTGACATGACAGTTGATTAGAGGATGAGCGATTTGTCCATCCAATCAATTTGATGGTCATTGGACGAGAGCTTGGGACAAGTTAATCTGACATCGTATAATAAATAATTGTTTCTAATTCAGACTTTCGATATGGCAGTTTTCAAGCGTTAATGGTTTTTTTTAACAGGGACAGCGGTGGAAAATTTTTGTTGCAAGCACTCTATGTTGGAGGGCGGGGGTAGAGGATTAAGGGGGATGAGAGAGAGAGAGAGAGAGAGGGAGAGAGAGAGGGAGAGAGAGAGAGACGAGAGAGAGAGACGAGAGAGAGAGAGAGAAAAGAGAGGGAAAGTCTTTCGTTAGCTCCGGTACGTGCATTCCGGTGAAAGGTTTGGCGCAATAAAAACTTGGGCGAACCACCCCGGCCATACAAACTACCCTCGAGCCCACATAACAAGCTCTACCATTTTCAACGATAGCATCAAGTGTACTGTGCTTTTTTACAGAGAAAGTCACCTGGCTGTCCATATATTCTCCGCAAAAACACAGGAACGGAAACTCCCAACCCTCCGAACACTTTCACCTTCACCGTTACTTTGCCACGCACACCTGACGCTAATTCGTCCCCAGGGAAATTTACATCTCCGTGGACAGCGTAAAACGGTCTCGTTTTGTCACCATTGCTGCGGTTCGGTCTCATGTATTCGTCGATCCGGAAACATAATGACAGTGAGGCCCCGGCGAGGCGGAGTTCTTTTGTTTAATTTTTATAAAGTCATATTGTGATCAAGGTTCTGTAGATTTTGGCGGTTACTCGAGGTTGAGGAACGAGATTTTTAAATTATTTTTTGTTTTTTTGTTTGCCAGCAACTTAATTTCATTTGCTTCTACCAAAACGTTGATTGCCCTTAACGGGGCATTCTAGTCTAGAGGCCTGAATTTTGGGAGATTTTTCAGGCTCAATAAAAAAAAATCGCCTTCCATTTTTACTTTTTCTTATGGACGTTTCAGGACCTCACAAAAAAATGTGCAAGAAAATAAAAATTGAAAGAATTTCAGGCCTCTATATATAACAGTGAAAAAAGGGTTAGGGTGATTGAAAAAAATTCAAACGTCCCATTCATCGAAAACAGAAATGGAACCAATTTTATTGATTAGAATTTCTTTTTCTTCTATACCGACTGTCTGGTAGCAATTATTATTTCGCTGTATTTTATAAAAGTTTTTAATATTGTAAATGTAATAGTAATGATAATAATCCTGCAATGCCCGAGGTAGGGACGATGGAGAGATATATGTATACTGAAGGTCCATACTAAATTTGGAGCCGATTGGTAGGAGAGAACTCACGATGTTATAGCAAACAAGTTGAAAAAACTAGTTTCGAGAAAAATGCGTTTAAGGAGGGCGACACCTTTAAACGAGGACAAAAATGCTGATTTTCCTGATTAAAAAAAAGACTTCTGCACCATTTTTTACACTTTAGGTATGTTTTATTACTACTTTTGGTTGTTACATGGTATTATTTTAAAATAAATCTTCAATCATGGCGAATGTATGGCACGGTCTTCTAAACGGGTTGGGGCGAATGTTATGAGACGGCGTGACACGTAACGTGGGCGGGATTAATGTGAAAAAAAATCCAATGAGTATCTTTTTTCGTTAACACTCATACGCAGAATATGAACCAAGAAAAAGTGAGAAATTCTGAAAATTGACGCAATGGTATGCTTTGAAACAAATAGATCGAAATTTCGGCTAGATTTTGCATTAAAATTATTTTTTTAATTTTCTTCATTTTTTAGACAATAAGGTTAGAAAGATTTATACCAAATTGCAATAGAATCGCTCGATTAGTTTTTTCGCTGCATGTCACGCAAGTTTTGAGAATGCAGCTTGAACGACCGTGCCGTACCTTCGCTATTTTTAAATATTAATAAAAAATACCATGTAACAGTCAAAAGTTATAACAACATATATATAACTATAATAATGTAAAAAAACATACTCTAGGATTAAAAAATAGTGAAAACTTTCGTTTAAGGCCTTAGTCCGCAGTAACGGGTATAAAATCATGTGCGAATTGAACAATTTTTTTCGTATGAAAAAGTGATTAACTCATCAAATGAATTACACATTTATTTAGTATGAATATCAAGTTGTTTGATTTTTTTTTCGATGTGCAAAATGGCCGAGTACTAATATTTTCTTTTGTTATCTTTTTTTTCGGCGCTCCGCGGCGTGACATTTAGCATCCACATTTTTTTACCTAGAACAAGAAACAAAAAATCTCGTCAATCTACATTAGAATACCTAGAGAAGTACGTAGGGAATTTAAAAAATATTTTTTCATTCAAAAGTTGTAGGTATTTGAACTTACGAAATGAATTTTCAATGAAAAATTTCGTTATAACTGCTCATGAACTGCTCATAAAATGAAAAGTTTTCGATTAATCAAAAATTCCGTACGTACTTCTCTGCGAAATGCAATTAGGAATATAACTTTGGAATTTGAAGTAAATCGAGTGAAAATTGTTAAAGTTATTTGTCACTGGAATTTGTCATTGGAAAAAAGCTGTTTCGCGAAGTTTCGAGTAGTCGGCGATTTTGTACATCGAAAAAAAAATATATATATTCCAACAGTTTGATATTCATACTAAATAGATGTGAAATTAATTTCATGAGTGAATCACTTTTTCATATGAAAAAAAAATTGTTAAATTCGCACATGATTTTATACCCGTTACTGTGGCCTTAAAAAAATAATGAAAATCAGCAAATTATTTCCTCGTCCAAAGGTATCTCACCCTTAAAGTTTTGAGTAAAATTTGAGGCAACCGCGACTATTTAAGTGGTATAATGGGATGTTATTATTACGTTATATTAATCGACCAAACCTGCCTCGTAATGTGTGCCTTCCTCGACTTTAAAATTCGGAAGCTCCTTCTTCCCAGCGAGTAGTTTTAGCTTCCGTAAAAGGTACCGAAATTCGTATCTCCGACATATAATCCTATTCTGGTCTCGTTTCTTAGCGTAACTATTGGGAATTTCAAAACGACCCTTTGAGACATATTCTCAAGTCTATACTTTTCAAAAACGCCAAAAAAAAAACAATTTTCTAAAACTTCTCGACTAGAACATCGCCTTTAAAAAAGGGTTGCGTTCGAAGCATAATCGTCATTGCGCATAAACTTCATACCTCATTCAAATGAATAATACTTCTCAATTTCCGAACCGACGCTCTTCGTATTTTCTTAAGTTTTTTTCTTTTTTTTTGCAAAAACCTCTCAAGTGCCAGGCGATGTTGACATTTGGTATTTTCGCGAAAGGATCTCGAGGTCTCGAAGTATGTGCCCAGGCAGCCCGAGAAGGGCTTCGTCGTTGAAAAATTGGGCGTTAAGGACTCGAAGGGTCTTTAAAAGAGTAAACACTCGAGGCGAAAAAAAAGGTACCTCGTCGATATGGAGTAACGATTTCGTTAACCAATTCGCCTCTCGCGCTTTTCGCCACGCTATTATTCAAGACCGACGAGATAATTGAAAAACAGTCCACTTTCCCGATCTCGAATGTACATATATATTTTTCTTTAATTTATTATGAAGCGTGGCAGGGGGCTGGTTGAAACTTCGTTTCTGAGAATCCGAACGAGATTGAGTTTGCTTAAGGTAAAACAACTCAGCGGCGAAGGACGGACGTATATTCTGTGCTGGAGGGAGGCAAGGGCAAGAAGGAAGTCAAGATCGTTAATACGAGTCGGAAAGTTGCATTAATTTAACGGTACTTTCCTACAGAGCGAACGGATACGCTGGGCGCAAGATCCACGGAAACCTTTGGCCAAGTTTATATAATGTATTATAAATTTCATCGTGAATTTGTACAGGTAAAAAACTACACGTAAAAAACAAAACAAGTCAACATGGGCCTCACATTCATGAAATTTATTATAGAAAATAGAGCGAAAATTTTTTGGAAATACAAATTAAAAACCGCTGGTTAAATAAAAATGTTAATACTACTAGTATGACTGCGCAAAACGGTGCTTTTCGGGAATTTATTGAAAGCAAAGTATCTCTTTAGTTTTAAGGCTTTCACGGCTCTTTATGTAATTTGAAGAGTATGTGGCTTCCGGATGGAGGCCGTGTTGAGAATCAGCGTTGTGCCCAACGCTGATTCTCAACACGGCCTCCATCCGGAAGCCACATACTCTTCAAATTAGCAAAGTATCTCATCGAATGTTTTAAAAATTCGAGGATAACTTTTTTGTAATCGAAGTAATTTTTTTGTGTGGAAATATTCTATTTTCAGCGACTTCTGCGCCATTTCCCGAGTCTCAAAAAAAAAAAGTTCTCCCACTGCTGCAGCGATTGCAACCTTTGAAGTACCTGAAATCGAAAAACATCAAAAGTCCGTTAAAATAGAATGTACTGCCTGTACAATGACGCAGGATTGTGAAAAAATTAAAATTCAACGAAATGACGGAGTTTTGAAAGAAAAAAGTTCCAAATTACAATTAAAAATCTGATGGCTTTCTGCATGGCTAATTGACATTTTTTTATCCAATCGCAAAACTGGAGTCATTGCATAAGGAAAGGAATACTAAATCCGCTAAAACAAGATTCAAGTCGATCGAACGAGTTGTATTTGAGCTAGAACTGCAGCAAACTTGAAAAATGCCGTTTTGAGAAAAACGCGTTGAAAGATAAAAATATTGATTTCATTGTTATTAATTGATAAATATCATACTTAGATATAATTTGCTTTGAGCCAGTACAATTCACCTTCCTCTTCATCGAAAAGTACCTGCTGGGCTGTTGAAGCTCTCCTTCGTGCTAATCGACCCTCTTTGGAAGCAAACTGATGACGATGCTCTGCTACGCGCAGCCTCGTTTGGTAAAGCTGCTCTTTAGAAGACTGTAGTTCAAGAACTATTTGAGGCTCACACTTAAAATGTTTGTATGTATTCTTGAAGGTATCGACTATCGAAAAAGGCAAAAAATAAATCGATTTCTTTAAATGTCACAGCAATGGTGCTCCTTAAGGCGGAACACCTCTGGGACGGGAAAAAAATCAATGTTTTTTTGCGTTTTTGTCCAAGTACACTGTTAAACGGTTAAATTGACACTAAGGGTTATTTTGACAATTTTGTTAATTTTAATTTTTTTTAAATGAAAATTAACACGAAATAAGTTCAATGTATGCTTAACAACATACCTTTCTTTCCAAAATCCAGATGAATAATATAGTAGAAAAAAAAATCGGACAAAATCGATGACCTTCTTTCGGTCCGTCACAGTGGTGACTTCCTTTGAGGGTTGGAGGTATACAGAGAAACGCATTTCAAGGTCGACTAGAAATAGGATTCTTTCCACACAGCTATCAGTATCTAGTTCATTATCGGTCTGATTAAGACTTATTACTACCTTTCGTATAGACTTTTTAGGAAAGAACAATAACAACAACCCATGTGCGGGTCTACGACGTTCCGAGTACGGCCGACGTTTGGCTGTATCGTGGCAACACGTCGGCTGCCAACGGTCGACGGCCTATGATGAGCCAGCGTTGGCGAAACGTACTAGCCATGGTTGGCTATCAGGCGGCGATGGCTCGGCAGTCGACGATCGAAAGGCGACTATGGCGCAGAGTTGCCGAAACCGTTATTCGATCGTTGCTCCGACGGTACGCTTGATAGTTGGCGCACCGCTGGTCACCACGGTTCATCCGACGCTGGCTAGTCGTCGCCCTGGTGTAGTTGGCCATGTGTGCAGACCCAGAATACAGCCAACCCTTGGCAGTAAGACGGCGTCGAATAAACAGCCGACGGTCGGGACGCGACTATGGCTTAGAGTTGGCGAAAGTGTTGTTCGAACGTCGCGCCGACGTTACGATCAGTACTTCGCGCAACGTTGGCTACCACGTTTAATCCGACACTGGGTAATCGTCGCACGGGTGTAGGTGACCATTTTTTGTAGACCTAGAGCTCGACCGATGCTTGACCGTAAACAAAGTCCAGTAGACCGTTGGTACCCGACCTCCACCGTTCGAATTTTCTTTTGAGCTTGCCTGAACAGTATTGTGTAGCGCGCAACCTAAACGGTGTGGATATTCCACAGTGGAATTAATTTAACCAATGGCGGATAAAAATAGGTCTTCGTATAATCGCGTAAAAAAGTTTCGTCGTCTCCATAAAGAGGAAAACGAAGTTAACGCTTCTGCCCACCAATCAACTTCTAACAGCTACACGGAGAGAATTTTTAAGTAATTTTTACTGCGAAATCACAGTAACTCGGTGACAAATGTGCAATTCTTCAGGTTTTTAGGAAATAAATTATAAATTTTCATGGAAATGAATCAAAATTTACTTTTGCGTAACAGAAATTTAAAATATTTTCCAGAATGTTTACTGAAATTAATAGTAAAATTTCATGAAACGTAAAGATTACGACAATAAGTTAAAAAAGTGCTAATATAAATGAAATTTTTCAGTGGAACATTGAGAAATTTTCGTGTTTTCTATAAAAATTTAAAAAAGGAAGCCGAAATTTTCCGTGCGTCCACCGGAATTTTACGTTCTTTTTAGTAAAATCAGTTAGGGCTACGTCGCCTGACCGTACGCGTGAGCTCTGTGTGCGAGCGTGCGTATACGTGAACGCAAGCTGCGAGAGGGGGCTTATGTATGACGCAGTATGACGAGTACGAACGACGCCGACCCGCGTTGCTTAGCAACAGCGGTACCGCGCATGCGCATTATAGTACGAAACATGGGCCAAGAAAGCCTCGTGGTCTTGTGCGGTGTAACGTGTTCTACGCAGTTGTACGCAAGAAAACAAAGAAACGTGAAAAGAAACTTCGATAAAGGACGTCTACAATGGTACAGAAAGATGATATGCTAAAATAAGTACCAATCAAGAACACAGATGTTCAGAAATACAGTATATAGAGTATTTATTTAATCATAGGGAATTCATTTTTCGCTAGGGATTTTAGAAATTTCAAGTTTGTCCAGGTTATTTTTTCTGTAGAAACTTGGAAGTTTTGAGGCAGCCCATTGTTAAAATTCTACGCGAGAATGTGTCAGAATTTTTACTGAAAGAAATGTAAAAAATTATGCTACTTGCTTAAATTTTTACATGAATGAAAGCAAAATATTAAAAGCTAGTGTCAATATTTGACTATGTGCACATTTGTCACCGATTTCAAATTTTTAATGTAATTTTTAGGGAGATTTCACCGTAAAAAATACTTAAAAATTCTCACCGTGTATGTTTCGGGAGCAGACACGATTGATAGTTCCTTTGGGCCTTCTTCGCATTTTTGTTACCATTCTAGCGTTTATAACGTTGTAGGACTAAATATATTAATAACGTTGTAAGACTGAATATATTTATGAAGTTGTAAGACTGAATATATTTATGAAGTTGTAAGACTGAATATATTGATGAAGTTATAAGACTGAATATATTTATAACCTAAGCCAGACATCAATACGTCAATCACTGACAATAAATTTCTATTAATGCTATGTCTTTTTTCTTTGAAATAGTCAATCCGCTATTCCTTTAAACACCCTCTCGTAAATGTAGTGCCATCGTCGCAAACGACGTAGGGTCGATTGCGCAAACGACGTAGGTTCGATGCCGCAATGGATGTAGGGTCGACGCGGTGATGGACGTAGGATCGATACCGCAGTCAGCGCAGGGCCGACGCAACAATCGGCTTAGGGCCGACGTTGCAATCGACGAAGGGCCAACATCGATTAAATATTGTGGCGCAACGTTTGGGAGGATCGTCGGGCCGACGTTATCATTTGGACGTTTATTGGACCCCAAAACGACGTTGGCGAACAGAGTCGGGCCGACGTCCTAACGCCGGCAAGCGGCGTTGCGCCAACGTAGGCGCGACTTTAAAATCCTACTTGGGAAGTTAACACAAATAAGAAAATGAAACAACGAATCTTCTCTGATTCTCTCTCAGTGCCTTGTTCCCTTGAGATGTCAGCTTAATTGTTATTAATTGCCACATCAGTTCGACGAATGATTTAGCATCGAGCTCCCTCTCTCTCTCTCTCTCTCTCTCTCTCTCTCTCTCTCTCTCTCTCTCTCTCTCTCTCTCTCTCTCTCTCTCTCTCTCTCTCCTCTCTCTCTCCGGGTGAATGTAAGCCTCGGGGCATAAATCGCAACAAAGATTTTTCGTTAAAAGAGTTATTTACGACTTGCCCTTCGCGAAAGCTCACAGACGCCTCTTTTTCTCCAATTCCCTTCTCCCTCTCCCGCCTCGACGTCCTCAGTAAGCGAACTCTCTCGAGAGGATTTATTCGCGCTTTTGGAATTCTCACGGAGCCACTTTTCTCAATCCTTCCCGCCTGCGCCTCTTTCTCGATCTTGTTTCACTTCTCCCTTCGTTCTCCCGGGACTTAATTTGATGATACTTCAAGGATCGTATATGGAGGTGTCTGGCTTTTGCTGAACGAAATAATGAAAATACATCGAGGCTCTTTCGCATAACGAACGAAGAGCTTTTTTATTTTTTTCCGTGCTTAAGGGGCTACATCTAGCCAGCAACTCGAAAAAAATTGCCAAATTCCAAATGCTTTTCTGGAAAACGGTTGGTGGAAAGGAAAGGGTTATTTTTTTTCAACACAAAGATACATGGGGTAAAGTGACGTTATTTTGGCACCCCACCAATTATTGACACCTTCCTCCTACCTATACAATGCTCCTTAAAGGGCCAGTAATTAGGCCCTAAAAGTGCCAATGATGGGACCCTAAAAGTGCCAATAATTGAGCCCGAAAAGCACTAATGATCGGGCCCGAAAATCTCCAATAATTGGGCCCTAAAAGTGTCAATAATTGGACCCTAAAATTGGCAATGATTGGGCCCTAAAAGTGTCAATAATTGGACCCTAAAATTGGCAATGATTGGGCCCTAAAAGTGTCAATAATTGGACCCTAAAATTGGCAATGATTGGGCCCTAAAAGTGAGGGCCCAATCATAGGGCCCATATCGAGAGCCTTAAAAAAAAATTACCAAGAAATACAAAAAAGCTACAAAAACATGGTGGCCGGCAGATGATGAAATTCTTCGCTCCACGTTTGACGGTGAACACTCTCCAGATTAAACGGGTGATTCAAGTTAACAATAAATACGGGTCGTTGACAATTGTCGATTTTTTCAATATTTTTTTTTAACAAAGTGGCGACGAAATGAGACTGGAGCATACAAAATCTATGAAAAAAATGGTCATTTTACATAACTATCAAAAAATGAAGATCGATTTAAAAAAGTATGATCGTCAACGACCTTTAAATGTTTCTTGATGATTTACTGTTTTTTTGTTGTGATTTTCCTTAGAGGCTATCAATATATGTAGCTTTGTGTAAAAAAAAAAATGAGTTTTCTTTTCGCGAACCGTTTCACAGAAAAAAAGTTCGGAACTTTGCCCTGTTTTTCGGGTCTCTAGGTAAATGTAGCCCCTTGAATACAGCCCTCAGCCGATGCAGACTTTTCCGTTGTTCAAGAATATGCAAATTGGGACGCTTTCGCGAAACGAAAAAGTCACGAAAGATAAAAGTTTCTGTATTCCAATGGCTTGAATGGCGAATCGATCAGGATGTTCTAGACATGTGAAATACAAAAATTATATCACAGACAGGATATGAGCATTAAACTGAAAAATGGATATTACAAACAGTCAGAAATGCCCTCCTCGAACTTTGAAGAACTTCATTGATCGAAAAAAATCGATCAATCGCTCGTGCGTGTCGTTTGTCGGAGATTAAAAATTCCTAGAAACGATTTACGAGGTATCGATCCGGAATTTTGCGCCATGCGAGAATATACAATGGGAAACGTTTCGCGGGGCATCCATTCGCCGACGAACGATCCGAAACGTCAATGGACGTGGAATTTTGTCTCGTTCGGGTATGGGAATTTGTAGCTACTTTCCTTTGTGCCTCCATTCTCCAACGTTTGTCGAAGTATGGTGGCTTCTCCGGCACGCGTTCTATATGGCATATTCTCCAATGGCACTAAATTCCGCATCGATCGATACCCGGTAAATCGGACATGCAAGCATGAGATCTCTGGTAGACGTTTCACACGGGACGTACTCTTGAGAGGCTGTGACAATTTGTTCCATCGATTGTTCGGTCGCACCATGTACTCGCGACGGCCATTGCTTCTTTAGCCTGAGCATCGAACCAATTTTATCCTAAATTTCCAAACCGTCCCCAAAGTCATCTCGGAAAAAGCTATTTTTTTCGCATTTGTGGGAATTTTTTTTTCGGCGCATTGAATAAGCATACAACTGCGAATTCTTCACCACATATTTGTTCATATTTTGAGCACATTTTATAATTTGTTCAGTCCGAAATCGTTGCTCTTTGCTGAAGTACACGGCAACGTAGCCATGCATCGCCAAAAAAAGTTTTTTGCGGTGACCACGCGGGCGGGCGTTCTTCTTATCTGAATAAAAAAATTTAATCTGTGAAATATGAACTAGTTTTTGAACTAGGATTACTAAAAAATATTGAAAGGCTAATTTTTGGCATGTTGTTGAATATTTTTTTCGTGAATTTTTGTGTTTTTTAGGACTTTTTCAAAATGAAAAAAAACGGCTTCATGAATCAGAATTATCCTAGTTTGCATAGTCTACATGGGTACTGAATAAGTAATTCAGGGTTTAAAGGTTCAAATACGATGATCACCAATACATTTTTGACTCACTCTTAATCTGCCATGCCTGGTCCGTAAAGTGAAACTTCAGTTTCCTCGAAAAAAGCCTGCAAAGCGAATCGGTGCTCTCTGGCATCAGTTTTAGATTTTTTCAACCAGTCACACGGAATGAATGCCTTAAGGAGGTACACGATCACTTCCACGGGGTCAAAAAAAAGTCAAAATTCATTTTACCCACAGATGCTCTTATTGATGTTTACTCATGTTTATTATTCGTATTAACGATTATAGTGTGCCAAATGTAGGGTAAATGATGAATTTATCGCACGTAAACAAATAAAAACTGGAAACTTAGATTGTCAACGGCTCGGTAGTAATCTTCGTAATAATAATATTAACATATCCACCATAAAAACGGACTAAAAAGACAAACAAAATCAGCCGGAAACCTATCAAAAATAGGCTTGAATTACCTCAGCGGAATTAACACGATAGGCAGAATATAATTATACATATTATTGATACGTGATAAATGATAAACCTCCATAAATTGTTGTTTGCATATTTCGTGGCGGCGAAACGGCGGGGTCTCCACCAGGCTCAAAAGTAATCTGAAACGAAAAAAATTTTGTCTTCAAATGCATCCAACTGGCTATGGGTTCAAGATCCAGTTGTCGAAATTTCGAAAAATGACAGCTTTACCAAGGAAAACCTCATTTTTCTCTTGAAAAACGGCATGCTGAAGTCATTGTTATTAACAAATGGTTTGAACGCTAACTGTGCAAATTCAAGTCAATAGTGTGAAAGTTACTGAAGATATAAATCCCCCCGTGTCAAGATATGTAGTTTCGAGATAATCGCGTTCAAACTTGACGGGTCGCTGTTCCACTAAAATAGGTGCAAATTCGACAATTTTTAGAATTGCATCGTCCGTTGGTCTTAAAATATTCTTGAAAGTTCACACTACAACGATATGCAAAAAAAAACGTTTTTTCTAGTTTCCAAAGAGAGATGTCCCCTTAATGGTGCGTTGAAGAGATACCCCCTTAATGGTGCGTTGAAGAGATACCCCCTTAATGTTCTATGCGTTGCTCGATCGTGTAATTCTCCACGCCTGAATCTCGACACTTTCCGATGCCAGTTGTCAACGATTAGTACTCTATGTTCGCCACAAACAAGATGGCGCACAATTTAAAGTGTCAGGCCGTTTTGAGCCACCCTTCATTTACTTCACGTGCAAAACTTCAGCCCGGATCGTTATTCCGATGCGGATCGTTATTCCGACGCGCAAGCCCACCGAGATAGAAAAACACAATTTCACCCTCAGACGATCGTAAGCAAGCCAGAGTAGTTTCCCAAGAACCGGAAGTGCAGCGGTACAGATTGAAACCCTAAACTCAATTTTTCTATCGCGCAGAGGCATTAATACGTGGCCGAGGCGTTGGAAAGTGCTTGCAGAAATGTTGCAGATAAAAGAGAAATAGAAAACAACCGTGCACCGGACGTGCGATGCAGTTGGGTTACGACCTGAAGAATGGAGGAGGGGCAGCAAGGGTGCAACGAGAGATGCTGACCTCTGTGCAGAGCCAGAACGGCGAGTGCGATGATGATCTTGTACGTGCTCGAAGCGCCAAGTTCGGGCCAGCCGAGTGCGGACAACGCTTGCGATGGTGAGGGTGGTAAGGGTGGAAAGGAATTATAGTAAGGGTCGTGGGCAGGCGAGGAGGTCGAGAACCCGCGCTAACAGTGCCGATCTATATAAAGGGTGGCCTGGAGAGGGAGAGGTTAATCTCGAAGGTGTCTGGCATGATTCCCGGATGGAGGTTTATTGCGTCGTAACATACCACGTTGGCGGTGGCGTTACTGTCAGCCCGAGCCCTTGCAGCATGATCGGAGCAAAAGAGAAAGAGCGAGAGCGAGAGAGAGAGAGAGAGAGAGAGAGAGAGAGAGAGAGAGAGAGAGAGAGAGAGAGAGAGGGAGAAAGGGCGAGAGAGAGAAATAAGCGTTTGAACATTGTGCTAGGTTCGGAGAAATCCAGTAAAACGGCCTCGGATTTTGCGGGCCTGGAGCTTTCTCTCATGCACGCAGCATTTATATCCTCCAGCTTCGTCACGTACCAGCGATTTATACGTAGATAGGGGAAGACTCGAATTTCTGGAATATCCCCTGCGAACCTACCAGTCTCTCGCTCTCTCATCGATATTACGAAGTGAGAAGCGCGCGTGAGCTGCTCGACCAAAAGGTAACGTTTTCCAACAGCTCAAACAAAAGATAGTAAAGGCCACCCTGAATCAATTCAAACGCATGCAAATTTCACAGGGGAATGAAGGCCTTAGGCCACAATAACGGGTATAAAATCATGTGCGAATTTAAGGATGTGAGTCCCTATGAAACATGTTAATGTTAATTGTTCAATAAATAGCTTCTTAATCGTCATGAAATTTTTACACGACCTCCAGAATACTTCATGTAAAAACATACCAAATTTTCAGAATTCTATCATCATTACTTCAACGTCCTTAAGGGTTGAAATAAAAAATGATAAGAAAATTCTGAAAATTTGGTATCTTTTTGTATGAAGTATTTAAGAGGTCGTGTTAAAATTTCACGGCGATTAGGAAGCTCGTTATTAAAAAATTAACATTTTGTTAAGAACAATTTTTAAAAGAAATAAAAAAAATGTATCAATAACCTTCGTTTTGTTTTCGTTGCTTTCAGTACATTGTACATATTATAAAATTGAGAGGTCAAAAAAAAACTTATTGCAAAGTTACATCAGTTTCCATAAAACAAAATTTAATTTGTGAATGTTAATTGTTCAATAACGAGCTTCCTAATTGTCGTGAAATTTTTACACGACCTCCGAAATACTTCATACAAAAACATACCAAATTTTCAGAATTTTATCATCATTTGCGATTTGGGACTCAATATCCTTAACAATTTTTTCGTATGAAAAAAATGAGTTTCACTTATAAAATTGGTAAATATTCGGGAGTGAGGCTTCTGCTAGAATCAGGCTAGTTTATGCGTGGGTTTGTTTGGGGTTGTTTAGGGTTATTTGAGGTTGTTTAGGGTTGTTTGGAGTTGCTTGGGTTTGCTTGAACCCTTGAACAAAATTAGCCTGATTCTAGCAGGAGCTCCACTTCCGAATAGTTACCATAAGATTAATTGCACATCTATTTGGTGTGGATATCAAGCTGTTAGCATTTTTTTCTTTCGATGTACAAAATGGCCGATTACTCGAAACTTCTCGAAACAGCTTTTTTCCAATTCGCGTGACAAATAACTTCAATTACTTTCACTCGATTTACTTCGGATTTTAAAGTTTTGTTCCTAATTCTATTTCGTAGAGAAGTACGTACGGAATTTCTGATTAATCGAAAACTTTTCATTTTACAAGCAGTTTATTAGCAGTTGTAACGATTTTTTTCACTGAAAATTCATTTCTTAAGTTCAAATGCCTACAACTTTTGAATAAATCAATATTTTTTAAATTCCGTACGTGCTTCTCTAGGTATTCTACTGGAGATCGACGAAAATGTTTGTCTTTTGTTCTAGGTAAAAAATTTCGATGTACAAAATCGACCATTTTGTACATCGAAAAAAAAAAAATATATTTTCTATCAACTTGATATCCATACAAAATGGATGTGTAATTAACTTTATTAGTGAATTACTTTTTCATACGAAAAAAAATTCTCAATGCGCACACGATTTTATACCCGTTACTGTGGCCTACGGCCTGAAGCAACCTCGTCGCAGTAGTAGTGCCCTTGTGTAGTCAGGCCAGGTATTTGTCTGTCCACACGAAGAGGGTGTTTTTTCTATTTATTGTAAATTAAAGGCTATAACAAAGGAAGCTTTAGCGACGATTGCAAGCAGCACTGACCAGGATAGATACACGGTTGGGTGATCGCTCGGTCGTGTGGCTCGCGCACCGACTACTGAGCACAATGTAGTCGTGATTCTCCAATGGTAACGCAGTCGCAACTACATTATGATGCCTCGTGTATCGGCACAGGTTTCCCTCAGTTTCCCTGTGCCCTCGAGGATTCGGGGAACACTTCGGAGTGACGGGGACGTCTCCGGTGAACTGGAAATGGTTGAGCGAGAGGAACGAGTGTGATAGAAATTGGAAATCGGCCATAGCTCCCAATGGGACATTGGAAATTCATCATCACTCTTCTTCCATCAGCATTGTCGTTGGCGGAAAGCGTTATTCATAAATTCTTGCGATATCCGAGGCTACCATGAACCCAGCACTCGAAAATTGATCCTCGAGTCGTCGACCTATCAGCGTTTCCACCCACTCGGTTCAATCTGACGAACTTCCGAATTGAACACACGTAATCACCCTAATGACCATTTAAGGGGGTATTCGAGGGAATACTCCGAGGTGTCTCATAATCGAAACACACACGTGG
The DNA here is from genome assembly GCA_951751655.1 of Ophion costatus. Lineage (NCBI taxonomy): Eukaryota > Metazoa > Arthropoda > Insecta > Hymenoptera > Ichneumonidae > Ophion > Ophion costatus. Next base: position 11,590,025 of record OX632367.1, read on the forward strand.
ACGGGCACACAAACACGAATGGTACGGCCTATCGACGTGCCAGAATTGGGCTTGGAAACTTCTCTCCACTTTCGAGAGAATGTTATCGAATTGGGTCGAATAATTCTCTCAGATAGGAAAATGAGAGAATTCTGTAAGCGCAAGGGAGAGACGAGGAAAGCCGAGACTAACGAGTGTGTGCCGAACGTACACGTTTGGAACTGACACATTTTCCACAGATGAAATCAGCACACATCAACGAATCCCTACAAAGGCATCCCAGGCTCTTCTCATCGTGACGATTTCGAGCAGGTACATTGTGCGAGCGCGCGTCGAACGCGTATGACAGATTCAAAGAGTGGAACACGCGAACCGTTAAGCCTCACGTGCATATACTCGTCGATATTATAAATCATTCATTCATTTCGAATTAGCAGCAACGATGTAGGATTAAGGCTGTTGAAACATCGGTACACGCGTTACAAATTGCATCGAGCGTTTAATTTTCGGCGATTTGTGGTAGGTTGATAGAATGACCGGGTCGGAATGATAGCACGACCAATTCGGCCGATCGAATCGGTTGAAAATTCATGCAAGCTTCAGCGAAATTCTAGCATGGCGATTGTGAATGGATGCATCACAATGTCGGTCGCTCTAAGCCTGTGTAAAATAATTTGGCTCGATCTGTTAACCTGTCAAACAATTATAACATTTCTGGTTTACAGTAAAACAGGTTTGCATGCACCCATGTGGGAGGTTGTTCTATCGCTGATAAAAATTGATCAAAATTTGAAAAAAGCACAATGAGAAAATGGAACAGAATATTCTGATCTTGGTGTAGGTAGGTTAGGTTTGGCGAACATAAGCCAGCTTTGTTTTGAAATTAATTTGAATAGAAGCCGCCACAAAATATGCAAACAACAATTTATGGAGTCTTATCATTTATCACGTATCAATATGTATAATTATATTCTGCCTATCGTGTTAATTCCGCTCAGGTAATTCAAGCCTATTTTAATAGGTTTCCGGCTGATTTTTTTTATCTTTTTAGTCTGTTTTTAAGGTGGATATGTTGATGTTATTATTACGAAGATTACTGCCGAGTCGTTGGCCATCTAATTTTTCAGTTTTTATTTCGTCACGTGCAATAAATTCATCATTTATCACAACATTTAAATAATAACGAATAATCAACATAGGTAAACATCAATCAGAGTAGCTGTGAGTAAAATAAATTTAGACTCTTTTTTGACCCCGTGGAATTGATCGTACCTCCTTAAGTTCAAACATTAAGTATACGATCGAGACGTCCTCATATTTTTTTCCCTAAATCTCAAACTTCCAACACCCGAAAGGGCCGCGTTGACATACACGATGCATTGCCACGGAAGACAAAATTACGATGAAGCAACATGCAACTAAATTTGCATCTTTTTTTCCGTAGCAAGAATTGTCCCGGGGTGAAAAAAGAAAAATAACCACGGAACGAGACGGCGGTGCGTGTCTTATCGGACGATTCGTTTTTCCATAATCCGTCGTGTCATGGTCGCATGCATCGTAGAGATGCGAGTGACGATAGTGCGGTAATTACAGTGAGTGAAACGGAAGTAGAGGAAACAACGAATGGGGCGGCTTGATGTGGGTAGCTAAATTTTTGTTGTAAAATGATTACTACGTAGGCCTTGCGCATTTGCGGTATACAAGAAGGAAAAAAATCGTGGGGGATTATCGAAGCCGACGACGAAACTTGTTATTATGGTTCTGGGGCTCATCGTACGGGGCAAAGAAACACCCTTTTTCGTTGCGTCTAGACTTTTCGTGTGCAGGACAATTATAATGTGGCGACTCGTTGCGACGTAGATCTGGGACGAGACAGGTGAAATGAGACACGAGGTGAGTCGTCGCGACAGGTGTGTTTGCCCGTCGAAAGCCTCCCAGACGTAATGCGCTTTTTTCAACCCTTGCCGGGCAATCTTCATCAGACATGTCTGGCCGGCTTATTGAGAAAGGAGAAGAGCGTGACAAAGGGTCCTGGGCAATTTGGACTTTGTTCTCTCGACCCATGGATGCGCTTCGGCTCCTCTGTATGATTTATTATCGTGTTCGTGCTGATCGTCCAAGGCTGAAGAGGTGAAGGACTTGCACCCCTGAGTAGCACTTGGCGAGGTATGAATTCCGACTAACGACTACCGATTTGTTGATGGTCGCGATGTCCGCGAGCTTTCCACTGTCGAGACGAACCAAATGTTATTAGGAGGTTGAATAAGTTCTCGCTCTTTTCCATCCGCAACTTTTGTGCATGTGAACTAATAATAAACTAATAATAAACTATAATTAATAACAAACTAGTAATTTTCAACACACCTTTCAACGCTGCGGGTCACCCGGGGTCAAAATGACCCCAAGCGTAACTTTAAGCGAAAATGACTATAAGTTGTTACCGGCCGAGGCAGCTGGCCTGCCTTCTAACAGTGCGTTGGGCTAGCTAGGATCGGAGGTGGAGCTATTTTTTTCCTCAAACTATCACGTGTCAAAAGAAGCATCGTAACATTTTATGAAAATAAGTTAAAATTTGTAAGAATTGTGATTTTTGTTAGTAAAAAAAGACCTTTTTCACGCAATGACCCCTTGTCGACTTTTGTCCGATATTTAAATTTTTAATTCAAATATAATACCGAGAATGCCACATTCTAGAATGTTCAAACTAATATCCTGAATTCTTATGAGTCATTAGGAACTATACGGCCAACGCGGCAATCGTTTGAAACACGGCTGGGGTCATCGCGCCCCCTTTGATCAGCTTTTTATATCCAGAACGTGCGACCACGAACGGTTAAGATGGTAAGCATCTATAATGAAGTACCATAAGCAAGCTTCAAATCCAGTGTATGTCGTTTCGCCGAACTGCTAACAACGTTTCTTTCCCAAAGTATTAAGCAGTCAAATATTCAATATTATTACTAGTCAAATTTCGTACCAAAAAAGCGCATATGCGGGGAATTTTACTGTACTACTTTATTAAAAAAAAAATATGCAGCTAAATCACACAGAATCACACAATACACTAAATCACACAGCAGAATTCTTGTTGAGACTTACGGCGAGCATGCTCTGTCGGAACCAGCATGCAGAGATTGGTTCAGACGCTTCAAAAATAATGATTTCGATCTGTTGAATTCGAGGCATTACTTCATGAAGACTCATGTCAGACGCTAGCTGAACCTGCAGAAACATTAGGAGTTGGTCACACAGCAGTTTCGAAACGTTTGAAAGCATTAGGAATCATTTTTTTAACAAAGCATTGATTTTCCCAAAAAGAGAGGGAGAACTAATTCAACATCCGAATACTTCAAAAACGGGAATAGAAAATAATCTACTGCGGTCATATGGGAGAAGGCGGCATCTACAAAAACACTTGGAAATGCAATTTTGGTAGCATTGGAATCAGTAGGTACCTACACAATTTCCCATCGTTCTGTACAGTAAAACGCATTTTCGACTTTTTTGTATATGCCGCCTTCTTCTATATGGAGGCAGTATAGTGAGCTGTTCCCAGCCCTTTGCCTGTTTTCCGCAAGTTTAAAAAGCTAGAGAGAGAGAGAGAGAGAGAGAGAGAGAGAGAGAAGTCCTACCAGTTATTAAAGGGTAGTTCCCTGATCGAATATCAGAATTTATACATTCAATCCGTGTAATTATAATTGATGGTCGATGATCGCTATGGTGATACAAGCGAGAGAACCTGCCCGATAGTAGGATCGAGGTAACACACACGTGTAAAGGCCGTAGACCGAGAGAGAGAGATGCTAATACCAAGAAGTCCGATAAGAGATAAATTTATGCCATAACAACGGGATATAGGGGTGGTGGAGGGTGCCGGGGGGCGATGGCTTTCAGGTGTTAGCGTTGTTGGTGGTGGTAAAGAGCCTTGGTGAGGTGCGGTGGCGATGGCAAACTCGCGCTCGTGGTCATTAGTGGCTTTTACTCTCGGAGGTACAATTTGCTAACGGCAACTCTGCATTGACCCAAAGCCCTGTGCTTTCCGACATGCAAACAATGACATGCGATACACCCCCTTCCACGCGCCCCCTCACCCCTGCGCTATACTAAAGCCGCATAGAAAGCTAAAGGCTGAAGCCACATGACCAACAGCAACAGCACGCGGCAACTTGAATTATTCATGATAATTAACGGTAATCAGGGACGCCGATTAATTGGTTCACTGCTCTCTGTATACCTCTCCTCATATACACGTATGTATGGAAAGGTGATTTTGAAGCATTCAACTTCGAGGACCATACCCAAATCGTGCCAACTGTCCTCATAACCAACATGAAATGAACCCCGATACCGTCGATATCATCTTCAGGTGAGTGGCAACACTTGTGAGGGTAACTTCAACCACACCAATGGGCGGTCGGATCTGCCGGTCCGTCGAGTTAAGCAGCATTCTTCTGGTCCATACTCGGAGGGTGGCAGTTTTAGGCGGCTATCGACGCAACGGAAGTTGGGTTAGATTGGCTAAAGTGCGGATAGGGAGTGACGAGGAAGACTCCGATTGGGAAAGGTAATACTTAAAAACCCGCAAGGGGTTGGTGCTGAGAAAATATGGACACTTCTATTCCTCGAATCTGAAGGGCCGAAAGGGTGGGAACGTCTGAGCTGATTATATTTTTTAAGGGGTCTTCTCACTTTAGATGGTAACAAAGGTTATTTTCATGAATTTTTTACATCGGTTTATATTATAGATATTGATATAAAAATTGTTATACTTAATAAATACACTTTCCAAATACTCAAAGAAATGTTTTTATTTATTTAAGTCACTATTTATAGACGAAAACCGTAGCTACAAAAATGCCATAAAAATGTTGTTTTTAAGAAGATGGATCATCCGAAACAAAAAAAATCAAACGGTTTCATATTCAGTGAGTTAATGGCTATAGCGCATATCATAAGATTTTTTATATACGCAAAAATAACAAAACGGCGGACATTTTTCGAAAAAAAAACATGTTTTTCATCGTTTTTGGCAAAAAAAAGTAAGTATCAAAATCTAAAAAACCTAAACATGCGCTATAGCTATAGTTGTAAAAAATATGTGGTTAAAATTTCATAAGGATCGGTTCAGTACTTTCGAAGATCTTATCAACAAGCCGTTGAAAAACGTGTTTTTCGAGAAAAACGCGTTTAAAGTTTGTTTAGGTTACATAAATACATCAACTTTTTTTTACCTGTTTCCAAACTGTATTTATTAAGTGTAACGACTTTCATATAAATATCTATAATATGAACCTATCACAGAAATGCATGAAAATAGCCTTTTTAGCGTCTAAAGTGAGAAGACTCCTTAAAAAATATAATCAGCTTAGATGTTCCCACCCTTTCGGCCCTTCAGATTTGAGGGATAGAAGTGTTTGTTATTTATTTTTGTAGTATATCAAATTGATTTTCAGATAAAATACCAGGATTGTTCCCGCAGCCGTACGACCGAGAATATGCGTAAAATTTGACGCGCGAATGTGATTTTCGTTCTCGAAGCGATGAAGTGTCAAGTTGAGGAAAAACATAAGCCCTCGTCTCTCGTGTTTCGATAAGGCGTTTGGCGATGAGGAAGGGAGCGGGGGAAGCGGCGAGTTTAGCGTATATAAGCGGTAAGGTCGACTCGATAATTCAGGTCGGTGGTGAATACAAATGAAGGAAAGAAGTTTCGAGTTCCGCGCGAGAGTGGCGGTCGTTGTTGGTGGCAACGAGAGGTAGAGAGAACGCCTCCTTGCAAGTCTGCGGTGCAGTGAAGCTCTCTTTCATAGTAGTCGTTCATTTTCTTCTTTCCTCATCCTCTCTCCCTCACTTTCTTGCTCTCTCTTTCCCCCCCTCTTTTCTGTCGTCTTTTTCCTTCACAGCAGTAAAGTTATACATGGACCTCAAAACTCGGGGCACCCTCGTTCTTATTCGCAGGCTGCTCTACGAAGAGAAACCGAAGGTGGAATATTTTCCGCTAATATACCGAAGGAGCGAAAACGCACAGAATTCTGTTCTGGAAGAGCATTGCGGTCTTCCTACCCCCCCCCCCCCTTCTCCACCACCCTCTCTCTATCTCTCTCTTACTCTCAAGCAAGTCTTGCCGCGATGCACTTTCCGAAGCTCAGAAGAACGACTCAACAAGAACAGGAGTGCCATCTCTGTTACCAATATATATATATATGTATATATATATATATATATATATAAAGTAGCGTGTCCTGTCCCCGCAAACCTATTACATCAGCGACGAAAACTTACTTTTCCGCGGAAATTACTTCCACGAAGTATCTCATTTCGTCGCCATGACACGCCGAAAACTGAGACTGACAGTAGTTTTTCACGAGTTTTCGGGTACTTCGATCTCTCTTGAGTCAATACGCTGCCGCAATTAATGACAATATTCAAAAATTGAAGAATTGCAAAAGCGCAAATTGAAACGAATCCAGCAACAAAAAAAATGTCAACGGCTCGTGGCTATTTTGTGCCGTCAGAATTTTTTACCATGTGCATATTATTATTATTTCCTTTGCAGCTTGCATCCCTATTAGCCTGTTATTCTCCATAAAATGAGACTTGAAAAGGGTGCCTGACTTTTAGGTGATAAATTCCCCACCGCTCATTTTCTACGCGACAGGCTACTCGTATTTAAACGGGCTGCGAGCAACGTTGACGAGGGTTGCGGGGAGGTGCTATATCGTCCGTTCGTCCCCTTGAAATATAGTACGTTCGATATCAAACCGTATGCCGCACGTAATTCCCCGAGTAAACGTATACTGCGTGGTCAAGTGGATCGGGATAGGGGGGTTGCGGGGACTGTTCATCCCTTTGGGATTACCTTGCATTATCTGAATCACACTCGCGATATCCTCTACGCGAACATTTATTCAGTAGCTCCGGTTTTCAGGCTACGCGTAATATACGCAAAATCTAGAAAGGAGTTATACATATATATATATATATATATATATATATATATATATATATATATATATATATATATATATATATATATATATATAGAATATATGTGTGTGTGTGTGTGTATGTAGTTTTTTAAACGTTAAAAGTTAAAACAGTACGCCTGATAAAAAAAGGTATTCTCGAAAAGATTATGGTTTGTTTAACTTTATGAGAAATTAAAATTCGCCTTAAAAATAATTATTATTTGGTTCAATTCAATCAATGGTTTTATTATCGTTTTTCTCTCATTAGAGGGGAATTCTAGTCCGAAGGCGTAAACGTGGGGCATTTTGTCGGGCTTCATAAATATATATGTATTTGCAGCATCCATTTTTCACTCTTTTTTTGCCGTTTCAAGAACTTACGAAAAGCATTTTGTTCAAAGGAAAAAATTGAAAAAGGTATGGGCCTGTAAATATGGCTGTGGAAAAAGGGTGGTGGCGGTTGGCATGCCTCCAAAACTCCCATTCATCTGAAACAGAAAGAAAAACCAATTTTCTTGATCAATAAGAATATCATTATGGCAGGTACCAAAGAGAGAATTTCTTTTATGGCGATTGTCTGAAAAAAACAATTAATATTTCCTCCTATTTTGTTCAAAGTTCTATATTTTTTTGCAAATAGTAAAAATAATAATTTTACAATGACCGAGGCAGGGTGGATAGAGGAATATACACTGAAGGCCTCTGCCAAATTTGAAGTCAGTCGGTTGAATACCACTCGTGATTTTGTCAACGAGATTGAAAAAAGTAGCTTCGGGAAAAAAACGCAAATGGCTCGCAAAAACTGAAAATAGAATACAAATCAACATTGGAAGAACACTTATTTTTTCACACTGAACATTATCCCGGTTTTTCTTTTACAGATTGATTTCATCGAAAGCAAAATTCTTAAAAATACTCAAACGCAGCTGGAGCCCAAAAAAAATACTCCCGGAATTTTTATGCTCGTCCCGTGATACAGAGCTCGTAATATTGTGCGCGTAGCTGACAACCGCCGGCAAACGCTCCTTCGAACACGTGTGTCGCGACAAATCTTTCGAATGCTCGGCGAAGGCACAAATTGATAACAATATACCCCTCGCGCAGACTCGGATAAATGTAAAATTTGTAATTTCACGAGAATAACGTAGGGTATGAACAGCTGAGACAAAAGTAGCGAAAGTGTGTACCGTACCTTCGGTATTGAAGCTACCGAATAAGGTATACATACGTGTTTATATATATTTATATATGGGCATATATGTAGCGTTCAGCGAGGGCCACTGGGCCGAGGAAGCACGCGGTGTGTGTTTTATTGGCCCCTGGATAAATGGAGGCTCATTTCACGACCTCTAACTCGGCAATAAAAATGATAAAGAAGGATATCACTGACGCAACCTACACTTCATATATATAAGTATATACAGGGTGTCCTGTTATGAATGGATAATCCTGCAACTGTCGATGGCTCAGATCTATCCCACTATATGCTGGAATTTCATTTTACCAAAAGTCTCACGGTTTTCGAGATAAAAATCATCTGCTTCTCGTTTTTCGCATGCCATTTCTACAAATGATAACTTTTTTCACCTGGTTTCAAAAAAATACTCTTATTTGTTTTAGCTAGAAGTCTTCTTTTTAACCTTTATGAAAAACTTTGTGAAAAACTTTATGAAACCTTTATGAATAAAACTTTATGAAATCTTTATGAAAAAAGATCTTATGCAGAATTTTCATACAAACCAATGCGAACATCTGAATTTGATAGCCTGCGGTGTAAAAAAAATGTACCACGCATACCGAACCAATTACTTAAAAAAATTCCTTAGTTATTGTCGATTCATGCCATTTGTGAAAATGGCATGCATAAAACCAACAGCAGAATATTATTTGTTTTTAAATATACATAAAGACCAAAATGTCGAAAACTGTGCGACTTTTGTTAAATTGAAATTCCAACATATAATAGGACATGATCTGGCCTATCCACAGTTGCAGGATTATCCATTCATAGCAGGTCACCCTGTATCTATACATATGGGATCGCTGATATGAAAGAAGAGAGGAAAAGTCAAAGCCATATATATATATGCGTAGATCTGCCTCCTTCTTCCTTCTTCTTTCTCCATTCCATAGCATCTGTAATGACTGAAAGCGGAGCGCGCGGATGCACGCGACATTAAAGCTGAAATCGATCTGTCTTTCGTCGATCTCTGCGACGGCCGTTACTACTGATGGCGCGGAAACGACGGCTCTCGAAGAGCGAGAACGGGAAGAGTAAAATTTCCCTTCTTTCTATGTCCTTCGTATCACGAGACACTGCGTGAGCCCTAGATTTTTATGTCTCAATTCGGGGAGGAAAAAACGATGATTGTGCCGAGTGGGAAGGACTCGGCGACTCTGGATATGGAGAAAGGACATTTTGAAGACATCTGACTTTGGGGATCGTTCTTACTAGCTCATTGTCCTCATACTCTGTGGTGTGAACTCCAGAGACTTTGAACTCTCCATTAGATAAATAGGAGCATATTTTTATTGAGGACTTTTCGAGGAGCTGGAGAATACGTAGATGTGCTGATAGACAACTTTCTTACAAGGAATATCACTTGAGGTTCCGCCTTCGATTTTAATGAAACTCATGGGATGAAGCATTGAAAACTATGACACCACTTCTTTTCATCGCCGAAAAAATGGATTTGAGGGGGGAAATTAGCCTTAGAGAAAGGAGTGTGACCCCTTAATGCATTAAAAAAAAATACTTTTCTAGTGGATTTTCCATCGCTTTGCATTAGAGGATTCGCGGTTTTTGTTTCGTTCAGATTGGTGGACTGCTTCGGGGTGAAACTCCGCTTACCCCTCGACACGCTTTTCTTTGAGGGGTGGTTTCATCCCTTAAAACGATTTTTCTGACGATAAAAAAAATCGTGTCTAATAGTTTTCAAGGCTTTACTGCGTATCCTTTCTCCATATATATACAGGGTGCCAATTATAACATGAACAAAATTTATTTAATATTTCGTCCAGTCCGCTTCGCAGAAAGTTATAGAATATTTTAATGAAGAGTGGTATGTGTCAGAAAAAATTGGCGATTGTGGACAACAAATCGAAATTCGCTTTTAGTTCAGCAGAATGAAAATAATTGAACAACGAATACGAAACTCTTGAAAAAATGGCTTTCAATCGAATTGAATTCCATTTGACCACTTTTAAATGCATCTTTGATCACTTTTTTCTCGATGACGGGATACACAGAAAAGTTTTTCAAAACTGCTTTGTTTGCGGAATTCAATCATCTTCGTTCAGCTGTACGGAAAATGGATTTTTTCCCCTGGAATGCTTAATTTTTTCTAGTCATGACAAAAATACGCGTATTTTTTTTCTTTCTAAGAGCGCACAATCACTCAAAAACATATAGTTATCTTGCAATTATCACCTTATATATACCCATATGAAACCAGGATTTTCATAGTAATTGCTCTTTTTTCCTAATTATATATTTATATATATATAAATCCATTATTTTCGTAGTAAATAGGCTTTCTATTGCTAATAATTGTTTTCAAAGGTATGTACATCAAAGATATATGAAACGATATTTTTTTGAGTAATTGCTCTTTTCTTCCTCATTATATAAGTAGACATGCAAAATCATTATTTTCGTAGTAATGACTCTTTTCTTCTAATTATGTTTTACACATATATATAAAACCACTATTTTCATACTAAGTGTTCTTTTTTATTGCTGATAAATGTTTCAAAAGATATATACACATGAAACCATTATTTTCCTAGTAATGGCTGTTTTTTTTCCTATTTACATATTTTGACATAAAAGACCACTGTTTTCATAGTCATTGCTTTTTTTCCCAATCAATGATTTTTTTCACAAAAAAAACAATATTTACAAAAATGTTATTCCTGGAGTTTAACATATTTGTACACAACAATTCTAGTAAACCATCTTGGCTACTTTCAAAAACGTTATCACACTTTTGTGTACATTTGATTATTAACAAAAAATAGATTGAAACAATTGCTTGAATTAAAATGAAGAATAATTATAAGGTGAATCAGAACATTTTTATAAGGTAAAACAAGCGATAATGTTTTCGAGGGTATTTTTCTATCAGTTGGCGTTCATTTTTTACGTTCTATATATGTACACATATAGAACTACGGTTTCCGTGGTAGCCGTTCTTTTTTGTCGCTAATAATTGTTTTCAAGGGTCAATACGAGAATGGGCAAAAAAAGGGAAATATATAGGTACACGTCTCCCCGAATGACTAATATGATGTAAAGCTCAGACATCTGAACGCGTTCTCAATTATATGAAATAATCTGGCGATTTACAGGCGACAAAGCGACACCGCGTGTACATCGTTGTTTTGTCGTTCCACGCTAAATTCATTCGTCTTTATAACACTCTAATGGATCTCTGTTGTGCCTCGGTCGCACCGAGGTACGAAGAACAGAGCGTTAAATCCTCAGCATTTCGAGTTCTTTCGCCTCTCTCTCTCCCTCTCTCTCCGTATTATTCCCGTATATAACGTTGAATCATTCATAGGAACGTGACCGTAGAAATACGTGGGCGAGAATGCGTCGAGAGTTTCGTCGGAAAATTGCCGTATCACGTCGTGTCGAGTGAGTAAAATTTATATCAGATTTAACACCGAACGGGTACCCGAGTGTTTAGCGGCGGAAAATTGAGTGTACGGTGAAAGTTAGTGAGCGAAAAAAAACCTTAATGCCGTTTGAGCGTCAATTATCTGAAGGGGATGATGAGCCGCGAAGAGAAAATAAAAATTCGTTACTTCGTTTTCGTTATTCAAGTGACGATGTATTCGCCACGAAAAACCGTGAAATCGTGATTTCAGGAGTTTCGTATATTTGGTGTACCACGTCGAAAACTGTCCCTGGATATTCGCAAAGCTGCATATTCCAAAAATATATACACATGCATATCTATCTATAATGATCTGTTTAAAAAAAATCTTGGGGTCTTCTACTTATTGTAATAAGACTGCATAATGGAAAAATAAACTTCCGAATAGCTGCTGTTTCAGATTTTCCTAAAATTTTCCAGGCACCTTCATCATACCAATATAAGTCCTAAAAGAATTTTTGGGCCCACCGCAATAGTTTTCCAAATATCGAATTTTGAAAATTAATTAACGTAGATGTATCAATTAATTAATTAACGTAGAAAATTAATTAACGTAGATCTTTCAATTAATTAATTGATGTAGAAAATGAATTAACGTAGATGTATTAATTAACGTAGATCCATGACAACACGATACTACTGCTGTGCTACTCCCCATTATACAGACGTGATCAGATACCAAACAAACCCAAGCAGTCCGAAGCAAACACAACCAAGCCCAACCATTGCCAAACAGGATCCACAAGATCCAAACAAACACTATCAAGCCTAAGCCCTTTAACCCAGACAAACACAACCGAGCCCAACCATTGCCAATCAAGATCCACAAGATCCAAACAAACACAACTGGACGAAAAAAATCCCAAACAAAAGCAAACGAACCCATAAAAATACAATCAAACACTGCAAAATCCAAACAAACACAACCAATGCTGTCTATTCGCAATCAAGACCACCAAGATCCAAACAGACACGACTAAGCCTGAATCCTGAAACCCAAACAAACGTAACTAAGCCCGAACAATCTCCAACGAAGCCCATAAAATTCAAACAACCACAACTGAGTTAAAACAATCGCAAACAAAAGCCAAACGAACCCGAATAGATCCAACTAAAGCCTAGAAAACTCAAACAAACACAGCTAGGCCCAAACAAACCTTACAAAACCCACAAAATCCGAACAAGCGCAATGAAGCCTAAACAATGTCAAGCAACAGCCAAACTACCCAAATAAATTCCAACGAAACCCTACAAAACCCAAGCAAACACAACCAGCCCAAACAAACCTTACAAAAATCAAACAACACAATCGAGATCAAACAAACCTAACCACAACTAAACTCCACAGAACCCCAGCAAACCAAAACAAGCTCGCCTCTTATTTGTTTCGGTTGGTTTTGCTTGGGCTTGTGGCCATCGGTTTGGGTTTGCTTGGGTTTGTTGAGTATCCGATGATGTCGATGGATTAGGGATAGCAGTATGGATTAGGGATAGCACGCTCCGATCGATGTAAAACATTAGAAAAACACTACTGAATAATAGCAAATTTTTAGGGATGACAATTTTAAACCTTTTCCTACAATCGCTTATACACCCACTAATAATTTCATAATTAATCACGATAATAATAATGTTTAACTTTACAAAATAAATAGATGAGGTTCCGAAAAGCCCCCCCCCCCTTCTCCGATCGCGCTGAACTTTTGCACGAACCTACCTTTTAATATTTTAAGACAGGCCCTAAAGGAATTTTAAGCGACTGGCAATAGTTTTCCAGATATTGAATTTTTTATTTTTTTTAAGAGTAAGGTTCCAAAGCCCCCCTACCCCCCTCTGATCAAGTTGAAATTTGGCACAAACCTTCCTTTTAATATTTTAAGGCAACTCCTACAGAAATTTTTGGTAAATATTCGGAAGTGGGGCTCCTGCTAGAATCAGGCTGATTTTCTTCAAGGGTTCAAACAAACCCAAACAAACTCAAACAATCGCAAACAAACCTGAACAACCCTAAGTAACCTCAAACAACCCTAAACAACCTCAAACAACCCTAAACAACCTCAAACAACCCTAAACAACCTCAAACAACCCTAAGCAACCCCAAACAAAAATTAGCCTGATTCTAGCAGGAGCCCTACTTCCGAATATTTACCGAATTTTCAGCGACTCGAAATAGTTTTCGAGATATTGAATTTTAATGTTTTTTTTTAACTCGAGTCGACTATATCTATATCGGCTACGTCTACGTTCATCCCTATATATAGGATCGCGCGCTCCGTTTTGTTTAATCAAAAATACCCAAACAAACCCAAACAATACAAACAACCCAAACAGTCCAAGCAACCCAAACAAACCGAAACAAACCCGAAAACTATTGCGCATCGCCAAAAATCCCTTTAGAGGTTGTCTTAAAATATCAAAACGAAGGTTTGTGCAAAGTTCAGCTCGACCGGAGGGGGGAGGTTTTCGGAACCTTACCCGAATAAATGTACACACCCTAATTATTTGACAATTTATAATTATTAATAGTCATTGCGCAATGCTGTCGACCATTATTCAATGAACATTTAAACCCACATGTCGACATATATATATATATATATATATATATATATATATATATATATATATATATATATTTGTGCACCGTGCATTACCGTATCTCTTCTTCCTCTCCGAACTTCCGTGTACATATCTACCTCCAGATATGTATAGCCGCTACACCATAAACTCGATCCTTCCTGTAATCTGGAGATTTGAGTTCGTGTTCTCAGGTAATGCATACAGATATATAGATATCGCGGGGGTGTAAAGCTCGTGGGATTCGCGCGTCTACGAAAGCGGAAGTCAGACGGTTGGTGAGTAACGCCTCAAAGTTTGCCGCACGGCGCAGAGATCGGCCCCGTCCAAAGTCCCCGGGAAGGGACGGGGAAGCAAGAAATCGCGGGGCGAGGTACAAGTCTCGTAAAAGTTAGTTAGATATAGATTGATAGTGGAGGAGAAAAGGCGGAGAGAAATCGAAAGAGCGAAACCGGCGGAAGGGACAAGGGTGGCGTAAGTTAGAGAGCGGGAGGATAAAAAGAGGAAGAAAGGGGCAGGGGGGAGAGAGGGAGAGTGAGTGAGGCGAAGAACACATCTGAACAGGTAAAAAGTGGAGGAAGGGAAGAGAGAGAGAGAGAGAGAGAGAGAGAGAGAGAGAGAGAGAGAGAGAGAGAGAGAGAGAAAGAGAGAGAGAGAGCGCGCCAGAGAGTGACGGGGGGTGAATGTTAAGGTGCAAGATAGGAAAGTGCAATAAGAGAAGGAACGACTCGGAAGCAGCGGGTACTAAGCTAAGCCGTAATCGTCTTATTCCGTGTTAAATCTCGCCTCCGCCCTGCGTGTATCATTCTGTCTCTCCGGGAGATTGCTCCGAAGGCATCAGACATTCCTGCATACCTTCGAACCCATCCAAATAAAGAAAATACGCGGAGGGACTTACTCAACATAATTTTGCATAATACGTTCCTGGACATACGCCCTTTCGGCATTTAGTTTCCTATTTGCACGTAGGTATCTCGATGCGGGACTCGGTTGTCTCTCTGCTCTGCCGAATAACGCTGGAGACACCCTGGCGCTCAGCCTCAACCCACATCCAGTCCCAGAGTCTATTGTCCTCTCCGAGCTTATCCCGACTGTGACACTGTTATAATCTCGACACGCTCTCAAACGCCTCGGCTCGCCCAAAATCCAACCCTCTTTCGCGCGTTGGATCAAGGACACGAAAAATCTTCCTAATACTATAAAGCTGCAGAGACTGTACGTTCGTTTTTTTTTGTTCTTTCAGCCTCGAATTAAGCTGGTGGGACTGCAGTATGATGCTGAGATGATGTGTATCAATTGAAAAGATTGAGTCTGTTAGATCGGCATCGTTGACGTGGGAAAATAAAGGTTTTAAGCCGTAGTGTAAACGCCCATTTTTAAGGTGATTTTTTTTTGGGAATTAACATTAGCGAAACGGTTGGATCTACAGTGTTAGTATTTCGCAGTTTAGTTTATAGAGGGTGTCTCAAAATGATCTGACATTTTTATTTATCAATGAAACGTATCATTTATTCGGAAAGTACGAATATTCTTATTTTTATATAAGGTACAAATATGGAGGTTATGTGTGGAACTCAATGTCCGATAAATGGTTTTGTTTATTTACGTGGGCGCTAACAATAAGTTGAAAATGTGCATCATCGCGGAAGATGATTTTTCTCGAAATATCGCCATCGATTTGTTGATTCTCCAATATCCAATTGGCGAATGTACGCTGTGCTGCGCATGATTTGCTGGATGATGACCTCGTGCCAATAGGATCTCGTAGGCATTCGCATGCAGATCTTTCGTCAATGTTCGCTGCACAGAGCATCTTGAAGTGTTCGATTGTTAACGCGTTACCCCCACTTGTAGCGCAAAAAAGGCCTTTTTCATGATTTTTTTAAAAGAAAACTACAAAACTTTTTTAATCGATCAATATACCATCTTAAAGAACACATCTCGAAGAACTTTCAGTAATTTTTTTATTGAAAAATATTACATTGTTTAGTGGCAAATGGCCGTCAATGAAATAATGTTTTTATATACACGGTTTGCGGTGACCAACATTGCGGCGAAGTGGATCATCTGAAAAAAAAAATGCGGATGGATTTAGTCAAATATAAGTATAAACTAGTCTTCAATCGAAGGATTTTAAAAAATATTCATTTTTCACAAAATGGCGGACAGTCAAAGTTAATGGTTCGATTTTAACGAAAAAAGGGCGTTTTTTGGCTATAAAACGGCCATTTTTTCGAAAAAAAAAAAATCGAACGATTAAAGACTACATTCTTATGTATTAAATAAGCCTGAAAAATTTTAAGAAGATCGGTTCATTAGTGTTCGAGTAATCTTGGTCACCGACTTCAGCAATGCCATTTTGAGAAAAACGCGTTTAAAGTTTCAATTTCAGTTCTTCAATTCACGGATTCTTTTCTTTCAACGCTCATATCTCAGTCAATTTTGTTCGGATCGACTTGAAATTTTCAGGCCATATTCTCAGATACTTATACTTCAAAAAAAATGCAATAAAAAAATCGATTTTTTCAAAATCGTAAGTGGGGGTTACCCCTTAATCACGATGGCGAATCGAGGTGGAAGGAGTTTCATCAACACTCGTACTCACTGCGGCTCACCATTATTGTAATGATTTTTCACAATTTCTACCCGTTGCTCGATCGTGTGATTCTACATGACGAAACCTCAATACTTCCTGGTGCCAGTTGTCAAAGATAACTAATAGGGTGGTTAAAAAAAATTATTTTTTTTTCGCGCTACTCCACGAAATATGTTACTACGTTATGAAACAGTAATTCATACAAAATTTGAGAGGTTTAAACATTTTTTAGGTAGTGCTCAAACGGCTTTTAGTTTTTTAATTATTTTTCGTCTATTTTTTATCCCCGCCAATAGACATCGTAATAATATCATTTACGCAAAACTTTTTATGCTCTGTAGCATTTTCTCAGTTAACACAAACGGGTCGTTTTTATTTTAAGTACTTTTAATAAAAATAATAATTCCAAATGATGTTCAAAAAAATATGGATTCGAGATCGCATAGTGACTTAAATAAATATACATTTTTTAAATGCATTTCGAGAGTGTATTTATTATTGCCTTTTTTTATGCCTTAGGCCTTAAATTCTTTTATGCTTTTAGGCCTTAAAATTGCCTTTTTAGCATCTAAAGTGAGAAGATCCCTTAATTGGAAACTGAAATCATAACCGGTCGTTTATGGACCGTTCCAATCTCCTCAAGTGATGTTTCTCGTTAGTAACCCTCGATAAAAGATGACCCTGAAATCCAATTCCGAAAAACACTCAAACCAAGTTTCCGTCATACGCTCGAAGGAGGTCGTGATCAAAGATTAATCATACATAAGCTCGAAGTCAAGATATCTCCGGCGCTTTCCTCTCGCTCCGAGTGCTCCGCTTGAAGCGACAGATCCTCGGATCCGTATATAGTCGAGAGGCTGGAAATAAAGACAAAATCAGGACTCTTTGTCTCCAGCGTACAAATGTCCGAGAGAACAAGAGGTAATCCACAACGACCGCGCGCTACATTACCACGACGATTTTACGTTGTGGAAGGTTTGCTCGCGTTCACCGCCATCGAGCTGGTTCCCTTCAACGACCGTACTCTCCCGCACTCCGGATGTAATTTTGCTTCTTTCACCTCTTTTTCCGATCTTCGTCTCGTCTCGACGCACTCTCGCCGTATCGCATTCTCCTATACGACCACTCGAGGCTGGACTTTTCATTCCGACCCGACCACCACGCTCTTGGTCATTATTAGCTCTTTTCCTGATCGGACAAAATGGACAAACGGTCGTTGCAAACTGTCACCCTCCGAGGCCACTCAGAGTTATCCATTTTGCTCGCATTATCGCCACCGACAGATATTTTGCCCGGCAGCACGAATGGCCACCCAGATGATTTTGGCCTGTTCGTAAATGATGGTGAACGATCGACAAGTGCGAAAATAAATACAATCTGTGTAGGCGATGTTCCATGTCAAGGGTCGTCGGCCTGGCCAAAACTTGACTGACGAGAGGGACTGATATTGCCTGATTTTTAATTTTCAATAAAAAAGTGTATATAATTAGATTAATAATAATCATTTATTCAGCTTAATAATGATAAGTCATTATTATTAAGCTATTAACATATATAGTAATAATAATAATAAGTCAGTATTATTTTCCTATTAAGATATTGAATTTCCAATTAAAAAGTTTATATATTTAGATTCATAATAATCAATCGTTAAGTTTAATAATGAATACGTCATTATCATTATGCTATTAAGATGATTAATTTCTAATTTTAAAATCTATACTTTTAGATTAACAATAATCATTTATTAAGCTTAATAATAATCATTTATTCAATCTAAATATGTAGACTTTTGAATTTGAATTTAAATCTACATAATACAGTAAATGGATAATAAGACCATCAATATAAGGATGCATGCACGAACAATTAATACTGGGTCAGTAAAATGTTAATAACAGGCCCAAGCTCAAAAACAGAAATGATGAGAGTCAGGAAAATGGTCTAACATAGACGGTATAGGGCAATAATAAAAATAAAAAAACAACAGTTCGAACTAAAACATGAATTCCTTGGAAACCAGTTAATGTTAGTCTAAATAACCTGACATTTAAATTTATTAATAAGATATATTATTTATTTGAAAAGTACGAATATGTTTATTGTATATCCGATGAATGGCCGCCTCGTCCCTGTTTGCAAGCGTTCACCCATGTGACAAAATGTTCAATAACATTTTGCCATAATTTCATACTAATTCCATTAATGGTCTCTTAATGAAATGTGCTCCTGAAAGGTTTCATTAAGGAACACGCAGAATTGTATTGAAGACTATTAATACTCATTGTGAGTTTCCAGTAAATCTCACTACGTATTTCTTTTACCATACAAACTTTGCTACCCCCTTTTCCCCTCAAGGATTGAACTTCATAAACCGCTGGAATTTCATTGATTGTGTCTAAGACCAGTTATAAGAAGTTTCACCCCATTTTGTTGTTTTCCGTATAAACTTTGCGTTTGTGTTTAATTATTTTCCTCAAGGCTTATTTATACAGAGTTTCAAGTCAATTGGCCCAACAGAATGAAATATTCCATACAATAATCTAACAACCCCTTTTACCCCTCTAGGGGTTGAATATCACCTTCTCAGTGGGTGTTTACATCATAAACGGAAACTACTGTCCAAATCAGGACTTCCAGTCAGGACATGTCCTTCTGTAGATACAGATTGTGTTCCCCACATAATCCCCATCTTTGTACCTCATATAAAAATTAAAAAATCTTTACTTTTCAAATGAATAATCCGTTTCATAGATAAATAAAAGTATCAGGTGATCTTGAGACACCCTTCATAATTAGGATTTCAATGTGAAAAATTGTCAAGTAAATCTCAAAGGGGATAACGAAGCTGTCGACTTTGTCTGCAACTCGTTCATATACTTCCCTCTGTACACATATCCACGAAAACTCCGCAAGAATCGGATTTTCGAGGCGAGAGCAATTGGACAATTATGCAATTACAAGAATAAGAGATTAAGGTGAGTTGCCAGGAGAGGCGAGTTCTGGCATCATGATCCGTGGGAGATGTGGCTCTCGGTATAAAAGCGACAACGCTGGAGAGACCCTCCATGTATATCCTTGCGGACGTTGCATCTCCTCTAATTATTCACGAGTGAAGTTGCGGCAAGCGAGTTTCTCGTCGACGACGGCCTCGTTCCCGCCTCGCCCATAACGAACGTTCCTCAAAAACTTTTGACAACGGAAACGGAACGCAAACACGAGCCTACGTGTCTACCCCCTCCGCACACGTGGGTGTACGTGGGTCTGCGTTTTGTCGGAACGTTTCTCGTTCCGTTGCGTCTTTTCCAGCGTCATGGCGTTTTTTTTTCTTTCATCAACGCGCACTGAGACTGGCTGGCAAATTTCATTTCCAATCTACGGGATCCCTTTGACTCAACGTCTGCGTAATCTTGACTTTTCTTTCCTGGACTTTGTCTTCTTTGCTCCCTTGCCTCTCGCTCCGTTCTCTCCCTGCAACGAGAAAGCTCACGGAGTGTTCAGCACACGTTGGGTGGTCCCTGTTTGCTCGGAGGCCAGCAATCTTCCCGGAAACGTTCACCAAAGAATCGTACTTCCTGCCTGTTGGTTCGAGCTTGCTGGCACACGGGGTGAGCCTTAAGGGTAGAGAGATCGGGGGGGAAGGGTTGAGAAAGTACTAAAGTTTTCATAAGAAGCAATTTTATTGAGTAACCGGATAGCGTGCAGTGAGGAGGATGACAAACTTTCTCAACGAGCCAAGCACGACCCAGGAAAATCATAATTCTGAATATCCTATGTGAGGATATTTTTGTTACGAGTATACGGGGAAATGGAAACGAAGGAATAACTTTGGCAGTGACGTTATGGTTGTAGCAGTGCGGATGATTTCTTTCCGGATGGATTTATTTCCGGAAATAGTCTTCCCCTGCAGCTCCAAATAACTTACGCTTGCCACGAGCAGAGAGACCTTCTGTACAATTTATCCAACGGATTTTGGTGGAAACGAGAGTGCGAATCAATTAACACATTACTCAACTGGATAATTGCGCACATCCGACACTTTGGGGGAATTAAAGGAATATCGAAGATCCGTCATCACCAGCGAGAACTTCAACATCGGAGAGAAGAAAGCGAGTGATGGAATTGGGAACATCGCACCTCTTATCGGTTAATGAATGGGCGATACGAACCCAAGCAAAAAATAGCTGAGATTTGAACTTCTCGAATACACCTTCAAGATGTCAATTTGAACGATTCAAGTGACAAAATGTATAGAGCAGGTATCGAACTTTCGGTTAACCCTGGAAGTCTCTTGAGTCTCACAGACCCGACCAGAAAGTCCAAAACTAGCGTTTTTCCTCGTTCGCGAAACATTTCGATCTTCTCGAATAGCTTTCTCACAAGGAACATCACTTGCGTGTCCGCCTTCGATTTTGTTGCAACTCACATATGTGATGAAGCGTTGAAAATTATTAGACACGTATTTTTCGTTATTGGTGGAAAAACGGTTTTAAGGGGGGGGAGGGGTGGAACCACTTAAAGAAAGGCGTGTCACCTCTTAATATAGTTTTTGTTTCAATACTTCGATAGTAGATTTTTCATCGCTCTACATTACAAGAATTTTGGTTTTGGACTCATTTAGATCGGTGGACTGCTTGTGGGTGAAACTGCAAAATCACCCCTCGTCACGCCTTTTATCCGTTTCGCCTCAACCGTTTTTCCACCAATAAAAAGTATACGTATCTAATAGTTTTCAATGCTTTATCACATATGTCAGTTTGAATAAAAACAATGGCGAACACTCAGGTCATGTTCCTTGTAAAACAATTTAGGTTAAATGGTGTTGAAGTTAGATCTACTAAGGTCATTGCGGAAAACACGGTTACTATATTCGAAAACAAAGTTTGATTCATGGGTTAAGGGGTGAGCATAAGCTTCAAATTTCAAGAATAGATATTTTATTGCATATTTTTATTACCTGGGATATTAAGGTTAACTCGTAAGAAAGGTTTCGTAAAAAATAAAAACATTGACCGACTCGTTCAATGAAGTTTTTCATTCAGATCGGTGGACTGCTTGTGGGTGAAAAATCACCCCTCGGCACGCCTTTCTTTGAAGGGTGCTCCCCCCCCCCCGTTCTCCTTAAAATCTTTTTTCCGCCGGTAAAGATACTTGTCTGATGTTTTTCAATGCTTTATCACGAATATGAGTCTCAACAAAATGTAAGGCGAACATTTGAGTCATATTCCTTGTTATAACAAAAAAAAGCAAAAGAAATCCATTTTCATCGCCGTTGGATCTTGTAGGAGGTCTCCCTTAAATAATTATCAAGGCTACATTCAAGACACATCACGAGTTAGCACCATAAAATACATCATATATGCCAGTCTGAGGAGTCAGAGTAACACAAGTTTCTGTATGTATTTACACAACACACATAGATGAGAATGAGTTGACGACGTCGCGAGCTTGGTAAGACACTCCTACGCCTCTTACTCTCTCGCTCTGCCCTGCATTCGATGTGTATACGTATCGCTCCCTCTCGTACCTTCTTATCGCGTCGAAGTTAACTTCGAAGTCCTTTAACGGGCTAAACTAATTACGGTTGTGCTATGTACTGTTCTGGGGCTCTCCCTTCCACCATATTCACTTTCCTCGTTGGTGTAAGGAATATATTTAGTTCAACATAATGTGCAAGCTTGCCCCACCACTCACACGTACGAGCTCAACCCTCGCGAACTCACATACCCTTCGGTGGTTTAGATTAGCGTGATCCTCTATCTTTCTCTTCCCCTCTCTCACTCTCTCTGTCTCTCTTCGTCCCTCTTCGTCCCTCTTCGTCCCTCTTCCTCGCCCTCCACCCAGGTTTCAAGTCAGTCTATCCTGCTTCGACGTAGTACGCGAGGGATATAATGCAATGGCACATTGCACGAATGTTCGCGAGGGGACATTATAACCTGGCTTAACAGTAACACCGAGTGTACTTGCTGGGAGGACGTTACTGGAGGGTAGGCAGAACGAAAGCGTGAAAATTGAAAAACTTGTACGTGCTACTTTGATGCGACCCAGGCGGTAGTGCATGAAATGTTCTGGTAGTAGAAACGTACCGACCGAATAGAACATTTTTTTCTCTATCTCGTTACCATTTGCCACCTCATTTTACCCTCACGAATATGGGTGTATCGAGATTTTTAGTAGTCGCGAGTCGTCGAAGATCAATTGGATGGGTTCAATGAGTAATTTTCTCGAATTGCGCGTTCGTCCATTTTTTGAGGGCGTGAGGTGTTGTCCTGTGCCGATACTTAGATGGGTGACCGCCTAGCCGCGCACTGTCTTGCGCAAATGGCAGGCAATGTTACCTTAGTCCTGAAAACACAGCTGCCACTTGGTGAAACCGACACAGGTCGACTGTCTCGGCACAGGTTTTTCACAGTTTCCCTGTGCCCTTGTGGAAATGCGATTCGAAAGGGCATTGGGCAACGAATGGCCGTGGGTAAAAGAGAAGGTTCGCTTTTATACTTTTCTCAAGTATAGGCCACTTGACTTTATCCCGCCCCTCTTATTTTAATCACTTGTAGGCACCATGCCTTTTTCAGTGCCTCTAACATCCGCTACCCCCTGAAAATCTGCCGCCCCTAGGCGGCTGCTTATACGGCCTGTCGGCAAATCCAGGCCTGGGTAGAATTGGAGGCATTACTTCATGAAGTCTCGTATCAGACGCTAGCTGAACTTGCAGAATCATTAGAGATCATCGCACAACAGTTTCAAACGTTCGCAAGCACTAAGAATGATTTTTTATACTGGATTAGGCTTCGCAAAAAAACCGTGCGATCTTATTCAACATCCCAATACACCAGGAATTCGTTGCTCGGTACTGTCATTTGAATTCTAGTACATCTAAAAAAATATACAGCATGGACGAAGGACCGTAGTAGAGTTAAAATATCATCAGAGATCGTTACTATATAAATGACAAGAAAAACACTGCAACGGAGTTTCAGGTCGAAGCGGAAAGACAATTATATCTTCCCATCCACAGCCCACGTATTGTATTTCACGTTCTGCTTCGTCTGTCACGTACCTTTCGAAAAGTGAGTGCCCTAAAAATAATTTATTTACAGCAGAAGGAAACATTCCAGACTTTTGGTTAGAAATAAAACATTCCACTGCATATTCGATGTTTTTGGATCGAGACCTATCAGGAGGAAACCTGGATGAATATTGAGTTCGTAGTTGTCGCGCGAGCCGTCAATTAGTACAGTCTGGGCAGAACGGAAAAGTTCGCTGACCTGAAAAACCATGGGATACCCACGTTTGCCAGCTGACTATGCGCCTGTCCAGATCTGACGGCATTCACATATTGATGTATCACGAAATCAAGAAGAAGATAAAACAAGATTGACAGCTTACAAAGTCGTTCAAAATCAATGATTGACATATTTAGGATTGAATAGCACAGAAGATTAGTTATTGGCGTGCTAAGCAAGTTGCTTCGAACGATATTGAAACTAGGTCACCCCTACAATAATATGGAATATCCACAAGGATGCCTAATTCCGATTCATCGTCACCGCCCTGCTCGCATTTTCCATCTATTCCATATTTCTCCTGATTTGTCTCCCGCCATACTCATCATATCCAAAGTATCATTCCCACCCTCCCCCATCTCTCTCTTTCTCCCACTTTCTTTCTAGTCAAACCCAAAGCTGGCCTCAATCAAATGTCATCTGTCACAATATTGGGCAAGCATATTGGGAATGCTTTGTCTCCGGAAGCAAACGAAAAAGAACTCCCAAGGGAAGATCAACCCCCGAAAGAACAAATGAACAAAAATGTAGAGATAAGGGGGCGTGCTTAATAACGAAAGAGGGGAATAAGAAGGTATGGGGAGGTAGAGGAAGCTTTTAGTGGGTGAGAATCCCAGTAAGGTAGTGCAGTCTTTTCTCACTATATTTTACAAGGTATTCCACAACCCTGCCGAAACAGAAATGTAGAATTCAGGGGAGTTGATTTACTATCGATAGGACTTCAACATGGGCAAAGCCGAGGACCCAGGTAGCAGATGATATATCTGTGTAGGGCAAAAGTTGAGTGCGCCCGAATCGTAGAGCTACTTCTCATTGCGATTCCTATGAGGATGGTCTTTCTGACGAGGTGTCACGGACGAAAACCTCTAATTGAAGTGCAACGCCTCGCACCGCAGAATCCACAAGCTTGAAGCACGATGAAACCAGCCTCCTCTCTTATTCCAGGATTGCCGTCTGCTCTCTCTGTCTCTATTTCTGCCTTTCAGTCATTCTAAAGCTCCTCCCCGTCCAAAGGCACAAACTCCGTGCGCGACATACCGCAAAGAAGGCTCCCAGTCTCTCTCATCGCGACTATAGGTGTCGTTCCGCAAGAAGCGACGACAACCTAGTAACTCGGATTTACCAATATGAGCCATTCCCCTGACAAATTGAGTTAGGGTTAGTCAGGCCGGATTCAGAATACTGGTACTGCGGAATGAGATGTGCTCGTACTTGGGTGCACGCTCGTTTGAAGTCGTCAACACGTAGCACTTAGGACGAAGAGAAAGAGGGGTCTATTGATTAATTTCACTTTGAATTGAAGTTTGTTAAAGCTCATGTTGGAATGTTGGATTTTTAATACGTAGAGACTGAAAATCTTCGGTACACTGCGACCTCTATTTTTGGGACCTCCGTAGATGCAACAGCCCCCCACTTTGTGCCAAATATCGATCGGTGTAGCGCGTGGTGGGGGAGGCGCCGGTCGCTGGCGTGAAGCTCGAAACATGCTAGACAATAACAGAGCGCTTTGAGGACTACTGCTACCAGCTACGTCAGCTGCGCAGATTCGGCTTAAGTGGATGGTGCGCAATCTCTATTTTTGCAAGTGCAATGTGGAGCCGGTCCCGCTGCTGTCCCGATAATAGAGGTCGCGCTGTAGACAGAGCCCGTAAAAAAACATTGTTCCATTGGAGTCATTGCAGAATTGGTAAGTATGGACGGCAGATTTTTGTCTACGGTATTTTTGGACTTTTTCAAGATGAATTGAGCTTGGGAAGAAATTTGCAAGCTCGACCTACTATTTCTTAACTATCGTCATCGATTTCCTTGCGCCACGCGCGAACTCCTCCCTCTCTTGCTCTCTTTTCACCCCCACCGCCTCTTTTCTAGACTCCATCGTCGAGCATCGATAAAATCGACATTGATGTATCGTCGCAAGCCTCAAAATAATATGCTATCAAGCGAACGGCGTAATTATTGTTCATAAATTCCTGCATGCACAAGTCCATTTTTCTCCGCTTTTGAGACGTGTACCTGTGCATAGGTAAGCTCGCCATTTTTTCCACCAACGGGCTTATGAAGGTGGCTTTGACAATACTCTTTGAACTTTCGAGCTTTTTTCGTCGCAGCAATTTTCGAATTACGTTATTTTCGAGTGTGTTGCAATTTCAAGCTAAAATTAAATTAATAAGCATCGGCCCCCACATCGGTAACTTATTGGGGAATTCTAAATGGCCCAGAAAATACGTGACGTTTTGAAAAAAAATCAGCTTACAAACGCACGCAGAATAAATACGTGTGGTAGGGAAGAGTGCTTTTGCAACCACGCGTCTCTCTCTCTCTCTCTCTCTGTCTCTCTCTCTCTCTCTCTTCTCTCTCTCGCTTGCTTGCTCGTGCACTCAACTTGGCCAAGAGCCTCAAAAGAGCCCCTATGCTCTCAATACGTGGTATATATAGTGAATAGTTTACGCAGTAAAAGCTGCACCCACTTCGTAGTTTCAGGCCCAAACTTTGGTTGAAATTAGTTTGATACCAACCCGATATCCCGTTTCAATCATATATCCATTAACGCGAAGTACGACTGGAAATTCGATGAGTCGTTCAAATTTGCACACTTCTCTCATAAGCTTCATTTCCTCTTGAACCCCCATTTTCAACTTGAACTTGAATCGCGAGGATTGTCGTTGATTGCCACACTCGTTTTTTAACTGATGTACCAATTGAATACGCTTTGATCCTCTGATGTGCAAGGTGGGAAAAAGAAGAGAAAAAAATTATTTGAGATTATATTCCCGTTTCGCTGAACTTTCAACCAACTATGCTTAACCGGTAAAGCCACTCGAGGATTAAAATTTTTTTAGAATCGAAGACGAAAAGGACAATGCTAATTTGGAAGGCCAAATGGTGTTGCCATTGCATATTAAAGGTAGATCGAACATTTCCATTGCTGAATTTTAGCTCAAACTTTTAACGCGTTTTTCTCAATAACATGTTTTTTAAACTGGCCGGAAACATAAGTCAGCCAAATATGCATCGACGCACTCGAAATTTTGAAAGTATCTTCTCAAAATTTGACACTGGTTATCAACTTGTTTTTTTTTAAATAATCACTTGTGATTTTTTGCTCAAAAAATCAAAGTTTTCATCCAAATCTGCACCACCTTTTTCAAGAAAGGTATTTTCTAATTTCCTGACGCAGTTCGACAGCTTTTTGTATGGGCTTGAAAGATTTTTTGGTTTGACTACAGGAGAAATTTTTCTTATCGGTCGCCATCAACAATTGGGAAAATTGACAAAAAAAAATTATTCTATACTTAAAACTGTGTGGGATGAAGTTTTCGAATTCGATTTTTTTGCCGCTTTTACTGTGCTCGTTAAAAAAAAATCTCGACACGAGCCTTCCTTGAAGAGCTGGAGTGGCTGTAGTCCTTAATGTTTGTACACGCAGACCCAGACTCGCGTGTACGAAAATTGTATATACGACTCGCGTATGCACGGATGCAGCGCAAGAGAATTTAACGAACGTGCCGGGAACGTAGAGAGAAAAAATTTCGCGAACATGACTGTGATTTCCAAGCGTAATCTACTCCGGAGTAGCGCCTGCCCCCTTGCTCGAGCAACAATTAACCTGTTTACGATGCATAAAGACGTGGAGAGACTGTGCAATACATTGTTTCACTCGGTTGTTATAAATCCCCACTCCTGACGCTAGCAAAAAGACGTTAAAAGCTATGTACTCGCACACTAGAATGTAAAAAGCCCTGCGATCTGAATCTTGAACTTCGTCTCTGTGTAGTTTTCTTGTTCTCGCCAGGAATATTACTTAACCCCTTCGTTGCCAGATAGAATTCGACAAGAAGTGCCCAAAATGACAGGAATGTTTTTTTCATCCTGAAAACTCGTACGCTGGCGTTTTTGAGGGTACTGATTACGAATCTGAACTCAAAGTTTAGAAATTCACAATGACGAACAAACATGACGAATGAAAATACAAATAATACAGATTCATTTAGATGAAACTCCGTTCTCAAGCTTCATATATTTCTACCTATTTATTGTATTATGCTCCATGTTATTGAATTCACCATGAAAAATTTCTATATTTTAAGCGCAGCATCACACTCAGCGTCTCCAAAAACCCCCGAGTACCAAGATTTATCCAAATCGAGCTGTTTTTGCACTTTCGTTCGCCATATTAGAACCGCTATTAAACATTTTTGAATTTTGTTTTCAGATTCGTAGTTAAGCGACCTCGAAAATCCCAGAGTACCAATTTTTATCTACATCGAGTAAAATTTTCAATTTCTTTCCGCCGTTCTAACGCCGCATTTTGAATTTTCAAATTTAAAGTTCAGATTCGTAATAAGCGACCTCAAAAATCCCGGAGTACTGATTTTCTTCTAAATTGAGTAAAGTTTTTTATTTTTGTCCGCCATATTGGCGCCGCCATTTTGAATTTCCAAATTTTGACTTCAAATTCGGATTCAGCGAGCCCAAAAACCCCTAAGTGAGGCTCCGATTTTAAATAGGAGCAAATTAAATAGGCAAATAAAGGTTGACACACTATTGCGTGAATGTCAACGAAGAGGTTAAGTGCCCGCCTTCGATTTCGTTGAAACTGATGTATGTGATAGAGAGTTGAAAACTATTAGACACCTATTTTTTCGGCTGAAAAACGACTTGACGGAGAGGGGTAGGGACCCACCATTCAAAGAACAGCTTGTTACCCCTTAATTTAATTTTTTCAATACTTCTACCCTAGATCTTTCACAGCTTTACATCAGAAGAATTTTAGTTTTTGTTTCCTTCAGATCGGTCGAGTGCTCGCGGGTGAAACTGCAAAATAATCCCTCGACAACACTTTTCTTTGAGGGATGATTTCCCCCCTTAAAACCATTTTTCCGCCGATAGAGAAAAATACGTGTCAAGAGTTTTCAATGCATTATCACACATACGAGCTCGGTGAAAGTCGATGGCGGACACTTAAGGGGTTATACCTCGTTGTAAAAGCCGAAGAATCACTTTTTTTCAAAACCAATATACTTTGAATATCACAAAAACTATTGCATCGATCTTTCGGAAATGTTTAGAGCTTTTTCTAGATCTCAAAATATAGTAGGTGATCAAAGGATTTTATTTTCGGTGTATACTTTCGATTTGAACGAAAAAAAAAACAATTTTTCGCAAAAATGAAGACCCCCACTTTGAACACGCGCCATTTTTTTATTTCATATTTCCCAAACTTAAACCCACACGCACACACACACACACACACACACACACACACCCAAGCTTTTTCAGCAGGTTTAAGGCACCAATGTACGAGCTCACACATCCCACATCTTTTCATAAAATTGCATGAATTATTTCCCAAATAGAATATTTCCTGAACATTCATTATTGTCTGCCCGGTGTGTCTGCTATTTCTCGAAGCGTAGTAAAAGCAAAAACCCCGAAGCACGATGTTGTTCGCAATCTTTCAGGCATGAATGTCAGAACATTTCTTTCATACGCATATTTTTTTTGTTGTCTCAAGACGCCACGCGACTCGCTATAATACGGCCATCTTTAATTTTTTACATCGGGACGTCATTCTCGGTCTGAGAAATGTCACGCTTTTTTCGACGTTTCCTCGCGCACCGGGGGGACTAAAAAGTTCCCGTTTTTTCATCTCCTCGACGAGAATCAGCGACACGTCTCACCGCGTTGCATATTTTTTTCCGCCCCTTTTTTCGAGCAGCTCTCGCACGGCGTCGGAAAATACACGAGAAAAGAGCTCTATAAAGAAAAAAAAAAAAAAATAGTGCCACCGAAAAATGTACGTACGCGACCGTATTGTCGACGGAATTTTAAAACAACCCGACACCAACGACGTGTCTTGCTTTTTTTTTGGTGGCGGAAAAAGGATTGTATTTCGGTGACGAAAAAGCGCCCAGCTTTGAGATTATAATTGCTATTGTTGGTCTACTGTCTGTTCGCCTGTTCAATAAAATCAATGCCGTTGAAATAAAAAAACTAATAGTTCTCGGGATTTTGTTTCTGTTGCCTCATTATTTTCGAATATTCTGATTAACACTTTTTCTTCGTCATGTATGAGCTGTAGATATCCGGTAGGTATTTACGCCTTACTTTCGTGTTTGGTATTTGTCTCGGCCCTTTTCCTCTCTCTTTAGCCTCTCCCTTAAACAATGGGGAAAACTCCTTCCACACGCGGCGGTTGTGAGCCGCTGAGGATCCCTTTTCCATCGCGTTATGATGGGCTACCGCTTCCATAAATAAATATATATATTGGGGTGGTTAAAAAAAAAATTCGCGTTACTCAACGGAAAATGTTACTACGATATGAAAAACTAATTCATACAAAATTAAAAATGTCTAAACATTTTTCTAGGTAGCGCTCAAAAGACTTTTAATTTTTTTTCGATTTTTCGTCACCGTTTTTTCTTGCATTTTTTTTTTACTCCAAAACAACATATTACTCCAAAAACACGTATACTTGTTAGACATTCAGTGATGTAAACACCGTGTTCTTGTTCATAAAGTGGTTGATATAATTTTCACAACCGAATTACATATATTAATTCTTAAGCTGCAAATGCAAATCGATTATGGTGAAAAAAATATTTAAATAAAAATTGTGTATTATTACAGAAAAAATTAAATAAAGACTTACATTGGATTACTACCATTTTCTGCATCGACATAAAATAATGAATACTCTGATAATCATGAAAAAAAACATGAAAAAGGCGTTTGAGCACTAACTAAAAAATTGTTTAGAACCCTCAAATTTTGCAAAACTTTCTTTTTCTCAACATACTTCAATTTTCCGTTGAGAAAGAAATATACATTTTTTTTAACCACCCTTATATATGCATGTATGTATGCATGTACGTATGTATGTATGCATGTATGTATGTATGCATGTATGTATGTGTATGTGTGTGTGTGTGTGCGTGTATTGCATGTATTATATACAGGGTGTCCTGTTATGAATGGGATATCCTGCTACTGTCGATAGGTCAGATCATGGCCTATTCAATGCTGAAATTTCAGTTAAATAAAAGTCCCACGGTTTCCGAGAAAAAAATCATCTGCTTTTGGTTTTTCGCATGCCATTTCTACAAATGATAACTTTTTGTGGCCCGATTAAAAAAAATCCTCTTGGTTATTTGTTTTATCAAGAAAAGTCTTCTTTTTAACCTTAAATGTTAAAGAAACTTTATGAAAAAAGATCTTATGCAAAATTTTCATACAAACCAATTCGAACATCTGACTGTGATAGCCTGCGGTGTAAAAAAAATGTACTACCCATATCGTGCCAATTGCTTTAAAAAGTTGCTTTGTTATTATCAATTCGTATCATTTGTAGAAATGACACGCGTAAAACCAAAAGCAGATGATTTTTTTCAAAAAATGACCTAAATCCCAAAATCTCGAAAACCGTGGGCCTGTGACTAAACTGAAATTCCAGCATATAGTAGAACATGATCTGACCTATCGACAGGTGCAGGATTATCCATTCATAACAGGACACCCTGTGTAAGTATATTCGTATAATAGGGTATTTTCAATACCGGCAGTGAGGCGGAGAAATGAAAGCATTTGCTCAAACCACTTGTTCTCCGGTTCTCCGATGCATAGCAACGGTCGTGATGAGTTTTCTGCATCGCGTATTATTCCAGCAGCGAGTATCCTCAGCAAAAGTTTCCCGGGAATGTCATTCGACATTTTTACGCACCGCTATTTTTAAATTGTAGTCTTTGATAGTTGCTGCAATGCCGTTGAACTTTTTTTGATCACGTGAAACGTTCATTTTTCTATTTTACTCTTCTTTCCATACCTCTCTCTCTGCCTGTCTCTCTCGCTATCATCGGGACACGTGACACACATACACAGTCACTTTATCCGTTGTTGTTCCGGTTAGTCTCCCCTTTAGGTGAAATCGCATTGGGGTCAAATTATATGAGCAAGCGCTTCATTTGCACCCCCAATTGAAGCTCCGACGAGAACAAAATTCCCCGTTTGTATTCCTACAAATGAAGGAGCCTGCATTATAAACGGTATTTTGCTATATACAAACGTGATTTTTTTCTTCCCGTACTCGTTTCGCACGCTATTTATTATTACACAAGAGCTGCGGCGGGCTTATACGTGAAAACGCTTCGGTAGCGTTTAATGCATGCCTATCCGTTCGAGATTACGTGCGCACGTGAATATAACGTATAGGTTGCGCGCAAAGCCTACCGTTGCAGAAATTACTCAACTGGATTTTCGTGTGTCAGCCACGAAGCTTTTCCGTACAAAAAAAAAATGAAAAAAAAATATACGAAGATTGGTAAAACAATGGAGGTGAAACAGCCGTCGTTGAATTCTACATATTTGCACGGCCAAACGAACGGAAATGCATTCGTCCTTTCTCGATTGAATGAATTATGTTTAGCCGCGAGCGAATAATGGCACCAAGTGAATTTCTCACATTTCTGTGCTTTGCGAACTTTGCTACGGTTTCATGAACGATATATATATATATATATATATATATATATATATATATATATATATATATATATATATATATATATATATATATATATATATATACATATTTGTGTGTGAGTGTGATCTGTGACGTTTCACGAGATTTAATATGTGTGTGTATATATATATAGTATGTCGTTCATGAAACCTCACAGATCACCCTCACCCTAGTTTGAGTGTGATTTCTGATCATACTAGTGATCACACTAGGGTGGGTGTTATCTTGTGATGACTTGTATTCGAGGGCTTTTAAATTCTGAGTTAAAAAACGGCTACTTATAACATAGGACTCCGAGTACGAGAACGTTGATTTTCTAAAATTGAAAATCAGAATCATAGCTAGATCATCATAGAATCATTGATAGCTAAAATTAAAAATCAGAATCATAGCTAGATCATCATAGAATCATAGATAGCTAAAATTGAAAATCAGAATCATAGCTAGAGTGATGATACCGGCCAGGTGAAGAAAAGTCGTTGCGAGAAAAACGCGATAGAAAATTGTACGTAAATCGTTGCGCTCTTTGCTCTCACTAAATCGTTTGTAAATTAGTCAATTTTCAATATTTGAACTTGATTTTTTTTCACAAATTCATGAATCTATATTTACTTCGCGAAAATGCCAAAACAATTGATTTTATTCACACGCCACAGTGGTGTCCCGTGTGCATTTATCGTGGACCAAGATTAAGTTTCCTGTAATGTTCTTCTCTCAGAATAATTGAGCCAAAAGAAACCCTGTTGCCAAATCAAATGATGATCAAAATCTTGATGGGCATTTCCAGAGTTCCAATGGAAAACTGAGTCTGCGAAAGGAAAAAGAGAAGCTTTGGATTGGTTAAAAAATAATCGCGTACACAAATGATGGAATGATTTACGATTACTCGTAAATCCGTTGTCATAACAAGATACCCACCCTGGGCTTTTCCCATCCGCGACAATGGTAATCTCAAGGTGGTTCGGAGCCAGGAGTATTTTGGAAGCCAAGCCATTAGTGTATTTACAGATATACAATATCGAGTCTGGCGAATTCGCGGGGTAGACGAATGTGCCTGACGAGATTGGAGCATGAAATCCTTTGTGTCTGAGTATTATTAATGAAATCAAAAGCCCTCCGTGGAATTTATGTCTCACGGTGAGGTGTTTCGAGTTTTTAGAGAAGCCACGCAAGACGACGTTGCACGGGATTAACGTATCCTGTTAAACATTCATATAATCTCGGGATGAGCTACAATTTGTCAAAAACTCCCTCGAGTTCAGTCAAAGACTTCCAGAGTCTCGACTCACTCTTCGTGACAATGCCTGCATAAGACCCTGTCTCTGATTCACTTTAATTTATTTTAAAGGAGGACACCACTATGGCAAGCCAAAAAGGTAGTTTCCAGATTTTTTTATCCACTAGATAATTTATTTGGGAATTGGAAAAAAGTATGTGATTAAGCATACGTGGAAATTAATTCGTGTAAATTGTTCATTTGAAAAAATTGAAAATATACAACGTTATTGAGGAATAACAGAGCATCCGTATAATAAATATGGTTCAACGGCCGGATCGATAATATGACAATGGTTGGTCTGAAAAATAAAAATAATTTTTTTTCCAACATATGTATAAAACTTTAGTTCTCGTTGTAAATAGCCATTTTTTCGAGAAAAAAATCACAAATGGCGAGTATTTAAAAAAAGTGTCAGAAAAACAAAATTTGAAGAAAAAAAACGGTTTAATACAGAGATATCTACTGCCACTACAGAAATTTCAGTTTTTTGACATTGAAAATCATACAATTTTAAAGTTTTAAATAGAAATTCGCATTCAGAAATTGAAAATCGGATAATTATAGAATTATGATTCCGGCCCGGTCCAGAAAAGTCATTTCGAGAAAAGCGCGATTGAAAATTTTTGTACGCGTAAATCGTTGCGCTACCTGCACTCACTAAATACTCTGTAACTTGGTCAATTTTCAATACATCAACTTGAAATTTTCTTTCACGTATTCTTCAATATGTATACTTTGACAAAATGCAAAAAAGTCTTTTTTTCGACCCGGCACAGTGATGTCGCGTTTCAATTGAATGGACTTCTTACTGAAAGCAATTCGAGCACAAAAAGAGATAGAGCAATTTCGTAAGTGACTATAATGACATTCAAGAACAAAAAAGACGTCCAACAACGGCCAGGGTATTTCTTGATGCCTCGAAAGACAACAAAATACATCACTATATGGTCACTCTTCCACCGATAGATTTC
Organism: Ophion costatus; assembly: GCA_951751655.1. Classification (NCBI taxonomy): domain Eukaryota; kingdom Metazoa; phylum Arthropoda; class Insecta; order Hymenoptera; family Ichneumonidae; genus Ophion; species Ophion costatus. The sequence continues at coordinate 11,624,857 of OX632367.1, forward strand.
GAGTCCACAACGTCCTATACCCAAGCACACATATGTGTATAACAAACTCATATTCTCGCTTGGCTATATTGTACCGTGCAGAACGTATCGTTTCATTTCAGGATTAGGTTACTCACTCGGCGTGTATAGTTGACAGCTCCTGAAAATCACTCGCTCATCCAGGAATCCGCGTCTCCCGATTCCGTCGTCATGCGCGCGTGCGTTTGTAGATTCCCGGTGTACGTTTACGCGCTCAATGCAAACGGTGCGCATTACCTGACGTGGAAATAACCAGCTTGAATTCCCGTGTGAGACGTGAACAAGGCGAAGGGTACATTGCCGCAAGAATGCTCACTCGCACGAGAGAAGAGACGAGCGAGAATTTACTCGTGCACAATTTCAACGTGATACCGTTGCTTGATTCGTGCAATGGGAGAAAATCATCTCCTGGCCGAGCAAACAGCTCGTTAGGGCTTACGTCTTTCATCTGCAGCTTTTCCGCAATTCCTTTTTATTCTGCCTTCGATTAATTCCAATATTTGTCATATTACATTTCATATTCGATATTAAAGTGCATCGATCGTACGTTCTTGCACTTCGATAAAGTTTTCCATCAAAATGACGAGAGAACTGCTACGAATATTCATCGTGAAAAAGTATTTTTTATGATGAATGCATGACGAACAGTTATCAATAACTGCACTCGGCTATTAAGGAGGCTGGAGCGTTAGCTGAAACCGAAGATACAATTTGGAAAAAATATATGCTACTGTCTAGACCATACCGAGTCTTTAAGAATTTTTTAGGATTTTTTCACCACTACCATTTTTTCTTATTTACTATACGTAATGAAATATAGGAATGCATAATTTTGCCCTTTAATTATATATTTTGTAAATAATTAGCATCCGCGGAAGAAATCTTTACCTCTTATGCATTTTTTTAAGTTCATTGAAAACAAAATGCATATACATTCATTCGACTCAAGTGGACCACTTCAACCTCTTTAATTAAAACTTGAATAATCATACGAGGATTGAGCACATTGTGTATTATCCGCTCATGGTGTATGCACAAAAACTCTCAATGTTTCAGAAATTGTGGTAGGGATCCAAACTTTCAATGTTTCCGAAATAGTGATAGGGATCCAAACTCTCGACATTTCAGAAATTGTGATAGGGATCCAAACACTCAATGTTACAGAAATTGTGATAGGGATCCAAACTCTCAATGTTTCAGAAATAATGATAGGGATTCAAACTCTCAATATTACAGAAATTGTGATAGGGAGCTAAACTCTCAATGTTTCAGAAATTGTGATAGGGATCCAACCCCTCAATGTTTCCGAAATTGTGATAGTGAACCAAACTCTCAATGTTTCATAAATTGTGATAGGGATCCGAACTCTCAATGATTCAAAAATTGTGATAGGGTTCCGAACCCTCAATGTTTCAGAAATTGTGATAGGGATCCAAACTCATAATGTTTCAGAAATTGTGATATGGATCCAATTGGATTCACATACTTGTCCCTCGTTCCTGCCATGGATGCGATCGGTCATTGCATCGGAGCCTTATACTAAAATGTCAGGCTTCTCTATTGGATTCAAATCAGGATTCCCCATTGGAAGCCAATGTACAAATCCAAATCAAATCCTAAAGAATTTCCACATTATCGAACAGAAACCTATACAATTCTTGGTAGATCCCATCGCATTCTGTGCGTTGAGTTTTCCAAACAAAATGTATAGATATACGGAATGAGTGGATCTTGAAAAAGTATAAATATGGTCTTAAAAGGGAATATCCGAAAAATCGATTCGAATCTTCATACATTTTCGTTCGTACGAGCTTGTAGAAGAATAAAATTGCATCAATAGTGCCGAAATACTTTAATTAGATATATCACGGTAACGATATCGATGACAGTGCATGTGAATGATGAAAATGGGAAATAACCGATACGTCAGTATCCACTTTGCGTCAGTCCAATTTCATGTTGTACTTTGATAGAACGAAGTATAGGAAATTATAGTAATGTCCCGTAGAATTTGAATGTGAAATCAGGACGAAAATATATTCGAAACGTCACTGAATTTTTACGATTACCGCATGGACAGTCGAATTTATAGGACATTCAAAATTTCCGACCCATTCGGACTGCAGACAGCCAATGGAAAAGCAATTTAAATAGCATTATGAGCGGATAGCTCAAGCCTCGACGGGACGTATTACGTGAGTCCGCCGGATTATCAACGCTGGAGATGCGACGGGGAGCAATTATGAACAATGTGATAAATCTCCGTCAGGCTGATGCCATTAAAGACCTATTTCCGTCGCCTTCGCGTTCGATCACGCGAGAGTAACGATATTCCTCTAGAAGCAGCAACATCTCCTTTTCATCAGCCGAGTTACGTCGTTCGTGTCAATTTAGATGTCGCTGGCTCTAATGAAATCTTTTAAGTTCCTAGGGGAAAAAAATGTTATCGTGGAGGTACACTAGGACAGCAAATGATTTTCCTCATCGACCATCAATTTTGACCAATTCTGTTCAAAGAGGCAAAGCACGACAGATCGATAAATAAAACCGAAGACACTTGAATGCGTTGGTGATGTTCGAATCCATAGCTTCCACAATTTTCGCGTTTCCGGATCAGGGTGAGGATTCGCAAGCGGATGTAGACGTTGAAGTACAATTGGCTGGTCTTTGAAGATCCGAGTGCGTCTTCCCGAGGAATAAGTCTCTCGGCAGAGGGGAATAATCGCATCACACGGTCAACCGATTCTATTGCATCATGACAAACATCCGAGAGGAGTCGAGGGGCTGAGAAAAGCGCAGCGACCTGTGCAGCGTAGTCCGAGAGAAGTGAAGTTGAATCACGGTTAACCGAGCTGCCACTTCATGGATGACTTTGCGAGGATGGAAGGCAGGGGCCTGGCTCCATAGTCTCCACCAAGATCTAACTAATCCTCGGCAACATCCGCTCGGCCACCTCGATCGTACGTCTATCTCGTCTGCGCTTGTATCCGCTTGCCAAAACTTTCGAGTAGTTGAGTCAAGCCGGCGGATAAGGAACAAAGACGACTACGAGGTTTACGGCCAATCAAAACACAAAGTTGAAAACGGCTTCGTCGCCCCGTGTAAGTCATTGTCGGATACTTAGTGGCTCAGTCAGCCAGCGATGAATGAACATCCATAGATGAAATTGATCCGTGAAAATCGAACGTGAAAACGAAACAAGCCTAAGGGCATGTTCGTGCAATTTCGAAAAGTCTGATATTCCGTATGTATTCGATAATCAGGCTCAGATAAAAGGTATTTTTCATAAAGCGTAAAATCATTGTGCGGACGAAACGAAAGACTTTGTCACTTCATTATTTTTAACCTCCCGGCTATCGCGCATACCCGTTCATTTACCACCGCACTGCTATAGGGCATTTATACGAGGGCACAGGGAAACTGCCGTACACCTGTGTCGGTAAACTCACCATAAACTTTGTCGAAAAATGCATTTTTTAACAAATGTGGAGATGTTTAGTGCCGGATGTTATTCAAAATATTTTGGAAACTAATAAAGGTGGGGTTGAAGGTAACGAAAAAAAAATTGACCTAGTGTCGTCAAGTCGAGTTCTGTTCGCCTGCTTCTCAAATGTGATAAAACATTGAAGAATATTAGACACGGATTTTTCTCCATTGGGGGGAAAACGGTTCTAAGGGTGGAAAGCACCCCTCAACGGAAGACGTGTCAAAGGGTGATTTTGCAGTTTCACCCATAAACACTCCAGCGATCTGAATGAAAGAAAAACCAAAATTCTTCTAATATAAAGCAACGAAAAAGCACTATAAAAGTACTGAAGGAAAAGAAAAATTTAACAAGCGACACGCTTATCTCTGGCGGGTGGTTTCCCCCCTTAAAACCGTTTTTCCGGCGATAGAAAAAATACGTGTATATAGCTTTCAATATTTTATCACATACATGTGATAATCATGTTTGTTGGTGAAACTAACCAGCTCGGTTGTCGGTGGACCAGTGCGGTCACCCATCCGATTATTGGCGCCTGTCTAATTCGTGCTTTGATTGGCCATCTTCGAAAATTCGAAATTTTCTTATCCCCGTAGGTTCGTCGAGTTCCCTTTTACCGATTTTTGCCGTGCGGAAAATTTTTATTCTCAGAGATATGACTTCCTGCAGAGCTCTCTTAAATATGACCTCACTCCTAGCTGCGGAGAGATTCTCTTAAATCTTTCGACCTTCCAGCGGATATCGCTCACTCGCTGGTCCGATTCCCGTAATTCATATCACCGTGTGTCACGGGCTTAATCTAATTCGGGATCGCTGCAGGGTCGGTAACTCAATGCAAAGAATAATTGCTTCGATCGATAATCGTACGGACGGGTTACAGGTCGTTCGTCACGTAGATATGACGAGTATGCGCCGAGCTGTTTCAGGACTGACCTCACTCTATATGTTCCGGTCTTCTTCACGCTTGCTCCATTCCACTGCAACGTATGTACCTACCTATGTACATGGACGCAGTAAAAAAACCATCCAACCGACGTTACGTACGTCCTGCAATTTTTTTATGGCTTCTCTCCGAGCACTTTGCAATGTTTGCTTCACTTTAACGCTGCGTGGTTGCGTTAAACACCTTAATCCTCTTTTACAACGTGTTTTTATGTTATGTGTATATATATATTTTTTTTCACTTCGAATTACGACTTTTCGCAGCCGCTGCATTACGCGATCCATTGTAAATTGTGTGCTGGCAAATTGAACCTACGTGTCCTTTTTGTCATGGGTTAATTTCGTTCCGTCCGAAAAATAATTAAGATCATTACCAGCGGACCGTTAAATCCAGTGGGCCCTTTCCTAGCCGTCGTTCTCTCCTTCTCTCCTCTCCCCTTCGCAGTGTCTGCTCCTCTGTACTTTTTTTGCCAACTGGGAGTAGATATCAGATTGTAAAGTGCCCGTGATTAAAATTTTCGAACGAGAAAAAACAACGATTCGCCTCGAACTTTTCCACCAACTGTGCTGCTCGATGTATAGGTATGGTGCAGGGCACGTAGAGCGTTGAATTCTCTTCTACTCGTGAAAGTTTTTCCGTTTTACGTGTAGGGCCAGGGAGGAAAAGCTTCACACGACCAGCAAGGGAGAGCGCGTGGAAGGAGAGGAGTTAAGGGGGTATCCCTCTCTGAAAACTTAAAAATCGGGTTTTTTGGCATGTTGTTATAGTGTGAATTTACAAGAATACTTTAAGAGGACCTTGCATCAAAGCACAAGACCACTCAAATGAGGCCCGAACTGTCCGCAGATTGCATAGATTAGGTTACAACACGATCTCGGTGATGAGGAAGGACAGTTATATGGTGCCAAAATCGCTGACTAGTGGTAAAACGCAAATATTTCACAAAATATTGTAAATGCACGTAAAAATATTTTCGATACATTCAAATTCTCCAAAAAAAGTTTGTGTAAAATATTTACAAACCCGAACAACCCCAAGCAAACCCAAACAACTCTAAACAACCTTAAACAACCCCAAATAAAAATTAGCCTGATTCTAGCAGCAGCCCCACTTCCGCATATTTAGATTAATTGCTCCCAAAACCCTCAATTTAAAAAAAATCGTCGAAAGTTTGTTGAAAGACGTTTTTCGTGTTTAACCGACGTAATGTTCAACTCTGCCCAGAAACTCCATGATATTTGTAGCCGGTGGAAAATTCCCATCCGATAAACACTCGAAATAGTTTAAAAGTCGAAGAAAAAAAACATGTCGCCCCTGCCTTTATTTATTGAGTCCCACTGGCTAATCTACTTACCAACTGATCTTGCTGAATTTTTTAGGCACACACACCCACCTATAAAAACTTGCGAGCTGCGACCAGCAATCAAACATATGTTCGGCTTCGTTGCAGTTAGCTGAAAACGATATTTTCGTCATTTCGTGTATAATACGCGGAGTAACAAAATATAAAATGTTTAAATACAACACATTTTTGGTTGGTTCGATGTTTTTTGTGTACATTCGGATGCCACTGTCATGGACACACTAATCCCGGTACAAGACAGATTATAATTTGGCGAATAGGACTGAACGAGTATTTCATTGACTGTGCCTACATATAACTCCATGGTGACCGACGCAGAATAAGCCGCAGGAAGGATTTTGTGAGGAATTATTGATCATTGGTAGATTACGGTTTGGGCATAAATCGAATGGATTTATTAATAGATTCTAGGACTTGAGTATTTTCGTTGAACAATGCCATGCTCTGCGGCAATGCGACAAGTAAATAATCGATCAGTTTAGTTGAGCAGTGTATTCCGCAAGTCTGAATTATTCACGTCATGAAAGACGTCTGAGCTGTCATCTTCCCCTATCGTCCCAAACGACGCCCTACCCGGACGATATTTGAAGAGATTTTATTTACGTCAGATATTTTTGGAGATTGTTAAAAAAGCCTTCTGAGTCTCTACATGGAGATATTATTGAGCGCTGTGATTTAACGTGAAAAGTGTCTTGCCAGAACCCGTGCGGAGATTAATTCAGTAGTCTTCAGATTCTACCACATCCTTACGGAGATTTTACATAGATTTTATAGGGACTTTGGGATCCAATTCCAATCCATTTCCGGATGCCCAATCGGGCAACAGCGCGGAATCCAAGTGGATTCCGCGCTGTTGCCCGATTGATGCGGCGATTAAGAGTTTTTTTTTGTCATTGGAAAATGGCATTTGTTGGATTTCCAAAAAAAATCCTTACGTGATCCCGTTGAGCGACTTCGTAATTTGAATTTTAAAACAAAACAAAGTTTTTTTTCTTCAAGTAATCCCACGAATCAAAGTAACCCCAATCCACGGTATGGGAATCCGATTGTATACCTACCACAACTTCTGCACCGGAAATGGCTTCATATAGTGACATTTCGATGCAAAAAACCTTTTCTTTTCTCCCGTTGTAGCAGCAATTCGCATGTCAAAAGAGGCCTCTCAATGTCCCTTGGTTTCAATTCATATGGGACCCAATGTCCTTCCTTCTGGATTATGTCCGAAATTTTAAGACGTTTTCCTACCGTTGATAAGTCAACTCCCAATGATGTAGACAATTTTTGAAGTGTTTGCGATGAGTCTTCATTGAGCAATGCCTCCAACGAATTATCTTCAATTTTTTTCGCCTGGCCAGGTCGCTCATTGTTATCCAAGTCGAAATCACCAGCTTTGAAACGTGCAAACCACTTCAGACCCGTTTGCTCAGCTAGAGCATGCTCACCATACACTTCCACTAAAATACGATGAGCTTCAGCAGCACTTTTGTTCATATTAAAACTCCCCGCAAAAACACTTTATTCGGCACGAATGTTGACATGTTCTTTAGATTATAATAGTGTTGTTATTTACGATTCAAAAAGAGGTTGTGTATAGCAAATGACATTCAATGATAGTTGTTTCACGATGAATACATTACTGTCGGTAACAACGAAATATTGTACTACCTACGCCATCTCTTGTAAGACGCTACGAATTAATTCCGAAACATTAATAATTTTTTTTTTCAAACGAGTTGTCGCTTTGTTCATAACTGCCGGGACATTTAGCGACGTCTGGTCACGGAGTCGACGGTGGTAACGATATCTTTTGTCACTAGGAAAAATCGACGAGTCACCAGACAAAATCGATGAATCATTTGCTGTACCGCGAGGCGATAAATCACCTGCGGTTCAAATTTACACCAATCGCCGGCGAACAATTCTATCGCGCGTACGATTTCATTGTATGTACGAATCTGGCGTATGTAGAATTTCATTATTATACACGTACAGTAACTTGCGCGCATCCGCGGTATTTTGAGGCTTCGAGTCACGTAAATTTCCGCGTGTATATCAAGTACCCTACGTGCGATGAAAAATCGAGAGGAAAAATAGAGACGTGACGCGGACGCGATCGGGACGTTATCGAGGACTGAATCGGAGCCCACAAAAAAAACGGCAAATAATGGAAGAAAAGTTTCGCCGCGGCTTCCGTACCTCGGTGCTTTTTCGCAAAGCGTTACTTCGTGCGAGGAATCCCGCCGAAAAAGAAAATGCAACAAAATAAACAGCTGAATGGAAGAAGCGAGAGCGGCGTGGGAAGGGGCCGATAGTCGGATGGGTGACCGCTTTGAACGAGCCCGGGAGATGAATAAAGAAGACGAGGATAAATAAAATCCAATGATAAATAAGATATAAGATAGGTCATAAATAATAAATAATAAATAAAAACGATCACAAATCATTCAAAAATAAATAATAAATACTATAAATAATGAATAATAAATTGAATAGATAATAAATAAAAAATTAAATGAATACTAAATAAAAAAAGATAATAACATTTAAAAAAATGAATATCAAATATATTAAATGAGGAGCCGGTGAACATAACTGGACTTGTTCACAACGTGACCTTTTTTATGTTTATTTTTCGTGGTTTTCAAGCCCACCTTCCTCCCGAAATATTTTGAGTCAAATCGGGCTCTAAGCAGCTGAAAATTTGTTAGAAAATGCCTTTTTGAGCGAAATGGCAGTTTTTAGGCACACAATTTAGTAAAATAAGATAAATATTTAACTTGACCTAGTGTGGACAAATCCGATTTGGTTCGCCAGTTCCTCAAACAATAAACAATAAATACAATAGACAGTTAACAATAAATACAATAAATTTAAAAAAAGAATATGAAAAAAATACACAAAATCAGCACATCGCGAAAAGATCGAGAAACCAGCAATTGTTTTTTTTTGCAATGCCCTCCACGTAGTCCCTCCTCGATCGAGGTGGCAGTGCGAGGGTGCACCCAGACTTTTCCAGTCGCGTGTGCGAGCGTGTGTGTACGAGCGTCACGCTTTCGTTTCATCGAGAGGTATACGATGGGACGAAAGTACGAAAATTGCACGCACGTAAAACGAAATCGGGCGCCACGATCAACGGGCGACTATCGTGATAGCGAGGGAAACGTGATGTGCTCGTCCAAAGCGACGTACTACATATCGATTATCCGAAATCAAAAGAGCCTCGACGCCGCCTGTCGTTGCATGGGAAATACGTCCTCAGCGCGACTGAGCTCCGCATCCAAGCCACTTTATTATTATCACCGGGTTTGTTCCGCGCCCTTTACGATTCCGCTCGATTAATCTCCCCGAAGGGGGCGTGTGTGTCGGTATTTTTTTCCAATTTCCCCACCAGCTAATCCCGCGACACTATTGACACGTTCGTTCAACGGTAGGACGAATGGGGCGCCTGGATCATCGATAATCGACGATTGTCCCGCTAGTTGGATGGGTGACCGCTGGGTGAACAACCCATACTGGATCCTCGATAACCAATCATTGTCCTGCGAATTTCAGCGATGACGAAACTATGCAGCGTGGGCATTTTCGCACACCAGAGTTCATATATAGTCCGAACGGTGGGGACACAGGTGGAGCACGGAGCCGCGGGAGCATCACAACAAAGAGACGACGAGATTGAGTATTTAATTTGGCCCCGGACGAACGGAAAGATAATTGAATTCCGTAGAGTCTCTCGGATTCAACCTCTCGACCCGACGAGCTGCATCGCTGCACTCACTCAATATACATGCAATGTATATATGCCAAAAGCAGAGAGACAAAATACGAGAGAGCGAGAGAGAGGGGGGGGGGATATATCTAATTCATTCCCGCGATTCGAGAGAGCGAGCGAATGCTACGAGGCCAATCTCTTAATTTTCCGCATCGCCGGACAATATGTGAGCGCGCATCCATTTGTGCGATGCGCGTACATCTCGATCCATTAACTTTTTCACAACACACCACGTAATACGTCTGGCTGAATTTCCTCCTCGCGAGGTATAAAGTATCTGTCATAAGCTTGAATTTCCATATTGAAAATGTAAACACTAACAAATTGCAGGGTGTAATTGGCAACGGAATAACGCGATTCGTTGCTCTGCACCTTTTCGTTCACGACTTCACAACACTTCGCGAAAGTTTCGATTAGTTACTCACCGCCTAATGTTGGGCTCGTTTGGTGTGATATTGTCGGTTCATCTCGTGGATAATGCGGGTCTTTCATACTTTTGTTTTTGTACATTGAGGCAGTGTTGTTTGGAAATTTGAAAAATTGTTTTGGTAAATATTCGGAAGTGGGACTCCTGCTAGAAGCAGGCTAATTTCTGTTTGGATTTTTTGGGGTTGTTTCGGGTTGCTTGAGGCTGTTTAGGGTTGTTTGGGGTTGTTTCGGTTTTTTTTAACACTTGAAGATAATTAGCCGGATTCTAATAGGAGCTCCACTTCCGAATGGTTACCGTTGTTTTTTATTCTACAGACTTTTTTTAATACGGCTGTGGACACTGATACAGAAGGGACACCACTGTGAAGAGTGACAAAATCCTGTTTTTGGCATTTTTTCAAAGTATGTTCAAGGATATGTGCAAAAAATTCAAGTTTGAATTTTGAAAATTGAACAAGTTGTGGAGGATTGAGTGAGAGCAGGTAGCGCAAGGGTTTAGGTGTACTTAAACTTTCAATCGCGTTTTTATCGAAACGACTTTTCTCGAACTGGCCGGAATGATAACTCTAGAGATATGTGGCCAATTGTCCATTGAAAAAATCCTGAAACTGCAGTAGCTATCGTTGTTTTTTTTTGTCAATTTAGTCATTTGTGAACCCCCAAATATAATTAAAAATTTCGTTAAAATTACACTTTTTTTCAACACCCGCCGTTTTGTGATTTTTTTTCGCCAAACGGCTACGCACAACTAGAACATTTATAGAGATTATAACATTTTCTATTCTTATTTTTCTTATTCTTCTTCTTTCTTATTCTTGTTATACTTGTTATACTCTTATTCTTGTTATTCTTGTTATACTCTTATTATACCGTTGTTAATTTTTAATTTTTAGCATTGTAAGCGCTCTGAAACTGTATATGTCAACATCGAAGATAATGTTAAAATTGTATACGTTTTAGCATTGAACATTTTAGCATTGAAACCACTTTTAAAACTGTGTATGTTCGTTGAGTATAGCGGCCTGAATTAGCTGGATGATACAAAAAGTATATAACAATTATTATAAAAGGAAACCCAAATAAACCAAATTTATACTTCAATGTATCGATTTTTTTAAAAATAACAACAACCACCTGATATTATTTACATGTGACTGTTTTTTATTACCCGAAAAGTCTGATTACATTTTCAATGTCGTGAAAAAGATGCACTTTGTGCAAAATCTGTAGATTTTTTTAAGTAAAGTTCAGACGAAATAAGTTCAATGGATGCTTAGTAATATACCTTATCTTCAAATACCAATTATAATAATAATTTAGTATACAAAAAAAATCGAAAAGAACGGCCTTTCAATGATGCTCATAAAATTAACGGAGTTATAGAAATGATAAGGAGTACACTCAGGAAGTGCTGTCGAGAAACAGCAACTTTTGATGTGGTTTTCTCGAAACTATGCTTTTCAAATCGGCAACTATGATATCGCGATAATCCATTGGCCAATTAAGCTCAGATTTGGCGTACACCTTCGGTAGACCTTTCTCAACGTTGGTAGTAGTATTAAGTCGCAATCATTTTATATGTATATATATATATATATATAACTTGTAGTATTGTCGAAAATAAGGAAAAATTAATAATCAAACTTCATCATTTCGCCTCTTTGCAAATTCTTAATTTATTGCTGAATCTCCTGAACCAAACATCACAACACGCAGTATTTGGTTTTTCTTTCAGTTTCACATAACGTCCACAGAAATGGTCGCCCATTGGGGGCTTTTTCCGTACACCTTTGTAAACAAAGGTACATGATTATAAATGTCGGTTTTTCAAATTTCGTACAACTTCCTCGGGGATATTATTTTAGTTGTTCCATACAAAAATCGCCTAAAAACATCGCTCTAGATAACTGCCTTAAGATTTAAAAAAAAAATTTCAATCAATACTATACTCTCCTTCATTTCCTACATGGCCTTTCCATCTGTCTGATATACATTGCGTCCCTTCTTCCAAAATTCACTTCTCCGTGGCGAAAAATGGAATTGAAAAAAACCGCTTTATTTGTTGGATTAACGAATATTTGGTTGAGAAGTAATCTTTGCTAATTAGGTTTTCCCATCGCCTGATCTACCCTTCCTTTATGGAAGATAAGTAGAGGAGAAATGGATGACCGCCAACGCATTTTGAACTCCCAAATATTTTTTGACAAAACATCATTATTTTTTATTTTTATTTAGTTCCACGCAGATTGAGATGGAATTTCACAGTTGCTTTTCATACGATTTTATTTCTCTCTCTCTCTCTCTCTGTGCATCGCCCTCAGGAGGCTTCGATTTTTATTTACCACCCACGATCGTGTCGGGACGACGATTATATCCGGTTATATTTCGAATAAAATAGTCGACAGGGAATACGAAATCGGCACACGAGCTATCGGAAAACGATTCGGAATCTCGAGATGAAAAACCCGAGAGCATTCGCGAGATCGCATTCCTCTGTTATATTCGGTGCTACATACAGGGCGATTCAGAATAACTCGTGTGTTTACCTGCCTGGCGATATTGCATGACCTTCGCCAGGCTGCAACTACTCAACCTTTTTTTTATTCCCAATGACGTCGTAAATGAGAACCAGTGGAAGAGATATCGTACTTTGGAGCTATTGCCTCCGTGGTGAAAAAGGCTCGTACATACCAGCAAAAATCTTCCGCACGATACGAACGACGAAAAAAAACATTTTTACGGAAATATATTTGCCTTTCATCGCGAAAATCGATTTTACTTTAAATTAATGCATATCTTACCTAGGTGATCTCTGCATCGAATATTTTTTTAAATTCACTATATCAAAGACATATTAGGTTAGCAAGAAAGTATTTGCGTTTTACCACCAAAAATAAAATAAAAAACACTGCTTTTTAATTTTATTTTTCGACTTCACACTATCGGATTCTATTTAGAATCCAAAGGTGTGAAATCCAGAAATAAAATTTAAAAGATTATAAAATAAAAACTGCTTATATAATTAAAAAAGCAGTCTTGAAACGATGGATTAATTTCATTCGAAATTCGACATAATTTTATTCTAAATTTTATTCAAAATAGAATCCGATGGTGGATACATAGAATAAACTTAATTATTCGTTTCAAGACTCGTTTTTGTTTTATTCTTTGTGATAAAACGCAAAAACTGTCTTGCCGACCTAAGATTTAATAATAGAAATAAGTATAATTCTGACGCTCTGGGTCGATCGTACTACATATTTTGAATGATCCTCTAACATCGGAATTCTTATATACTCGGAGAAACGTGTCAATACATTTCCTTGAACCGATTGTGAAGACGCATTTAATTACGGCAACAACGACTGCACAATACGAGCTTAAGGGGGGAGATACCTTTAGGCGAGGAAAAAAAAGCTGTTTTTTTATGTTTTTCTAAATAGAAAAGATTTCTTCACCCTTTTTGAGACTTAGGGTATATTTTATTCTGACTTTTGGATGTTAAATGGTATTTTTCCGAAATTAATATTCAAAAATGACGGAGGTATGGCACGTTCTTCTAAACCACTTGCGGTGGATGTCGCCAGACGGCGTGACACGTCGCGTCGGCGGGATTAATCCGAAAAAATAGTGACGAAGAATTTTCCTTCCGTAACACTCATACGCAGAATATGAACCAAGCAAAAGTAAGATATGTTGAAAATCGATGAAATAGTATGCTCTGAACCAAAAAGATTGGATTTTTCGAAAAAAATGGCTACATATTGCTATAAAAAATACTTTTTTTTTAACATTTTGGTTCGTGTTTCGGACAATGCGGGTAGAAAGATTTATGTCATATTTTATCAGATTCGGTCAATGAATTTTTTTGGCTATACATCAATTCAGTTTGGAAAATGCAGTTTGGAAAAACGTACCATACCGACGCCATTTTTAAAGATCAATAAATGAATCAAAATACCATACAACAAAAGTAGTAATAAGATATACCAAAGTTTCAAAAAATAGTGAGGGGAACTTTCCTTTAAAGAAAATTATGAAAATCAGCAAAGGTGGAAAAAAATGTTGATTGCTCGTCAAGTCGAAGAGTTTGAGAGCTTTCGTTTCCTACATTCATAGAAGAGAGGAAGAGACCGTAGCATTTTTAACTGATAACAATGATTTCGATTTAGAAAAAAACATCGTCAAAATGACGCCAGTATATTCCCTTTTTCTTTTTCCAATAATTATCCAATCGTCGCGGTCCCTTTTGTCTATCCAGCGAGCGACGAAAATATATGAGGCTTGCTCGGAGTTTCGCACACCAGTGGGGATCGAAACGGATGTGTATCTGCCTATGGGGCGAAACGTGACTCCGTTTTCAATTCTCTTGGCCACTCTCGCGAATTCCGTTCACGAGGTATCGCCGAGACGCCAAGTATAACTTCGTTCCGAAGAAAAATCGTCTTTCGCACCGATAAAAGAATGTTGAGGGTGAAGTATCGCGAACGAACGAAGACGCGAGATGCACCCATCGGGAGGAAACGAAAAGAGATATACATATGATTCGTGGACTTTTGCACGAAACTTTGCTCTTCTTGTTTTTCATTGTGAAGAAATTTTGTTTGAATTACTGATTGTAGTAGTTCATTCATTTCTAAGTAATGGAGAGGTCAATTTGGAAACTTTTTTTATTTATGTGCCACTGGACACGCGGCTGATTCAGGACAGTCCTCAAAGTTTCGGGTACATGAATTGATCCACAGGCAATTTTGAAAATATTGGGACTTACATAATTTTGAGTAAGGACCACAATACATACTGGATTTACAGGGTGATGGTTATAGAGTGGCCATGAGTTTTTTAAGGGACCAGCGCGAACATGTTGCAAAAGAGGAAAATATGATAGAAAATCCGTTTTATTCGAATATTTTATTGATTTTGTCAAAATGTTTGTGTATGCCAGGAAAGGTGATTTTTAACACATTCGGATACTCGAGTGAAATTATTTATAGACACTTGTCATTTTTTTTAACTTCGCATTTATTGATCATTTTTATGTTATGATCGCTTATATTTAATATTCTTATTGAAGTAGGCTTATTGAGGCAGATATTAAGTAGACGTGTTTTACATTAAAAGAAAAACATTATAATATCATTTTGGCTCAGCAGAATATACATTTTCGGTGTAAATATAACAAAAGATAATTTCTATCAGAAGTGCTTATAATTAATTCCACTAGTGTCTTTTGCGTATTTCGAGTGTGAACCACAATATATATATATATATATATATATATATATATATATATATATATATATATATATATATTTCACTTGATTTTCAATCATTTCGAAAATAATAAAAAATGCATTTTGGGTTCAGCAGAATAAGAATAATTAAATACTGAATAGAGAATACTGGTAAAACATTCGTTCAAATGGGATTAAATTCCATTCGTCGACTTTACAATGCATCTTTGACATTTTTTCTCTTGATGACGGGATAAACAAAGAAAAGTTTTTTAGGGGTATTTCGTATTCGGAATGTAATAATCTCCATTCTGCTGTCCTAAAAAAGAATTTTTTTCTCGAAATGCTAATTTTTGTCAAATACTGCTTATCACAACAATATGCTATACTTTTTTCGGAAAGAACTTTAAGGCTGTTAAAAATCACATTGAAAAATGGTATATCTAGATATTGTGCCCCATACTCAGAATACCTAATATAGACGAAGGTCTAAAAAAATCATCTTTCCTCGCATACCCAAATATTTTGGCAGAAATCAATAAAATATCTTAATGAAACGCATTTGCTAAGCAAGTATCTTACGTACCCTTCTAGTTGACTGCTCAGGCATTCGAAAAATTGAATCCGTTTATATTATAAAATCAATATTTCCTTCTACTCGACTTGCGATGCGGTTAAACTAAATTCTGTTAATTCACCGAAACGTTCATCACCACATTAAGGGAGGACACCAGTGTGACGGGCCGAAAAAGGTCGTTTTTTCCGAATATGTTTGTCTACTGTATTATTTAGTTGGCATTTGGAAAAAAGGCATTTGGAAAAAAGGTATTTTCCTAAGCGTATATTGATCCCATTTCGTGTAAATCTCTTTTTTTTATACAACAAAAAATTAGCAACTTTATTGGGGTATAATAGAACGTCTGTATAAAAAATGTGATCCAACGGCTGGATCACTAACTTGATAATCGTTTCCCTGGAAAATAAGAACGAAAAAGTTTTACAATCTATATAAACGTAGTTTTCGTTGAACGTAGCCAATATACAGAGAGAAAAAAATCACAAAATGTCGGGTGTTAGAAAAATGTAATTATGACGAAATTATTTACTTACATTTGGAAACATAAAAAAATACTAAATACCAAGTACAAAAACGGCTACGAGAAACGATAGGCACTGCAATTGCCGAAGCTTTGGATCCCGAAAATTGAAAGTCGAAAAATTAAAATTACCGTTATGGATTCCGGCCAGACGATGAAAAATCATTTCAAGAAAAACGCTCTTAAAAGATCCCAAATAAATGCTCTCACTGAATCGTCTCCAACTCGGTCAATTGTCAATATTTCAACTGGTAATTTTTTCACATATTATTGGATATTTATACTTCGAGAAAATGCAAAGAAAAAAATATTTTTGCACCCTGCACAGTGATGTCTGCCCTTAAATTCAATTCTCCCATACAATACGTACACTTTTGCGACTAATAAATCTTTTAAATTAAATTCTACCACAGAATACGTTCATTTTTTTCGACGAATAAATCAATTGGTTCCGGCTACTCACTGAGCGGCGAATCTTTTTGTCTAGCCAGACAAAGGTAACGTCGCGTCCGAGCGGTATGCATTTATGTTCCGCGCAGTGTTTTGCTGCTAATACCTTTTCATTGCAGACGCATTTTACGAGATTTCCGGTGTGCCTGTATAGTAAAATATATAAACATATATATATATATATATATATATACGTGTGTGTCTGTCTATTTTAGTGCAAAAACAGATATACATATATATGCCTATACGGGTTGTTTCTCGTTTGAAATGTGTTTTTCGACAACCCCCGAGTACAGCCGGACAGGGTTGGCTGATGAAAGCTCGTTCTAAATAAAATAGCTCGTTGAGCCCTCGTAGCTCCGGTGGCTTCAAATTCTCGTGTATGTATCCTCGCGGGTAGTTTCTTTCTATCCCGGGAGGAAAAATGGCCAGCTGACCATTCGGTCACTGCATATTTACGGCTTTACGGTCGTTACAATTGGCGACTCTTTCTCTCACACTTTTTCTCATCGTTTCCACTCACCTCCCCGACACAGACACACACACACGCACACCCTCGCCATTTTATTCCTCGTCCGGTGGAGTAGCAGCCATTTCGTATTTTACGCGCGCAGTTCCCCGTTTGACCGACTTTTTTTCCGTCCATCCTCCGGTCGTCAGTCGTCGCTATACGTGTGTACGTTTGTGCGTGACTCGGTGGCAGTCTTCGACGGCCCCCGAGCCGCCCCGGTGAGCTCTCCTCGTTTTACGGTGCTCGTATAATCATCGCCAGTTACGTATGAAAGTTCGAAAGATTTATCAATCTTTTAATTGAACCAACCTATAGCGCCCACTTATCCTTTCTACCGTCCGAATAATTTCCACCCAAAAGTTCGAGGATCGCCGTTTTACATCCCTCGCACGATTGCCCAGGATTTTTCAAACGTGGCATTGGTACCGAGGAATTGCCGAATTTGGCAATGACCACGGAAGAAAATACTGGAAGCACCCTTCGGGGTTGCTGTTCTTTCTTTTTTGTGTGTTTTTTTTCACGAGAAACGTCGTTACCCGTACGAGAGATAGACGCCGGTTGGAATAGGTGGTAGCGGTGAGGGGAGAAAGGAAAAAGTTGGTCAAAAGCTCCGATGTAAAATCGTATCGTATAGGCGACACTCGTCGTTGACACAGCTCAAGCGGGGGTGGCTTTCGCGAGTTCTCCCGCGTGTGTTGCCGATTTAATAACGTAAATTGTGCACCTACAGCCTTGGTATTTCGGTCACGAAATTTTTCTAAAGCACACTATTGAGTGTTGGAGCTCTTGTCGGGAATACAGATCTCTCTCTTTCAGGATCCCTTCAACATCCCTATCCACTCTCTCTCTCTCTCTCTCTCTCACTCTCTCCCTCTCGCTCACGCTCCACATTTATGGTTCCGAAACTCTCGCACGTCCCCCTCCACTTCTTCCACCTCCTGCCCTTCCTCCTACAACATCCCCCTATCGGCTAGTCTGCTGCAACCACCCTCATCCCTTCGAAGCCCGGTTAACACTCACCCCAATATCGCCGGACCTCGCAAAGCCCTCTCGACTTGCTCCCCTCTCTCGGAACTCGAGCACTGCTGCTGCACACGTCTGGCTATACATCTCTTCATCTATGGAGTGACACACGCGATTTTTTTCGAGAGCCAGCTCGCTCACGGGCTGCAGGGACGGATGGAGTGCAAATTGAACGCCAACTTTATCGCGCACCCCCACTCGCTGTGACGGAAAATGTTTTGCCGCTGTAAAGTTTCGAGCCTCATAATTGGCTTCACTATAGTTTTAACCGCAGTGTGAGGGATTTCTTTTTTTTTCATCCAATGTACGTCCCCGAGCTTCCGCTCCTTCTATTTGTACACTTCAACGTCCTATGACGTTGAACACTTTGGCTTTTTTTTATTACTTCGCGTTGAGCGAAAACTTCAGAATGTTGCGGATTCGAAATCAACACGTCACTTTGGTAAAAAAAATGTCTTGATTCTCCCGGGCGAAGAGGGGGGTGGGCGAACTCGCTGAGGGGAGATCTCGCGATGAGGAGAAAATTACCAGCGATGTGAAAGTTTGTAATTGGGTATACAAGCTTTTTTTCGTTTCTGTTTTTGTTTTGCTCAAGACTGATGGTGCAAAGTTTCGAGTATTGCGAGAGCTCTCCCGGCCTTCTGGACCGAAATAAAGAAGTCATGTTCAAGGGCGTACCTCACGAAGATTGTTACGTACGTCAATCATGTGCTGGGCAGGCCTTTCTTTCAACATTTCTTCAACTACGGTGACCATCACAGAGAAGCACGAAATCTAGGCCCAGTAGATTTTATTCGGGGGAATGGAGGAAGAGAGGCTGCTGGATCCCAAGACAATAACGTATTAAGAGTATAGGGGAAGTAGGGGCAAGATGAGAATGCTTAGGTCATATTCTTGTTTAATGATTCTTGCAAACTAATTAACATTGGCCAATCATTCGATTTTGGAAACAAAAAATCAGTCTTTCTGATTGTAAGCATACAATGTATATTTTTCTACTAGCATTTCGCCCGACTTGTGCTGAATGCCCCCCAATGAAACGTGCTCCTGAATTGTTTCATTGAGGAACGCGTAGAATTCTGTTGAAGAAGTATTTCATTGAGGAGTACGTAGAATTGTGTTCAAGAACTTTAATACTAAGTTTCAAGTAAATCTAAACAGATATTTATTATACCATACAGCCTTTGCAACTTCTCTGTCCCCTTAGGGATTAAATTTCCAAAAAGGCTGAAATTTCATTACTTGTGTATAGAAGCGGTAATACAAAGTTTCCACTAGATTTGACACGATTTTTCACGTTTTCCCTACAAACTTTGCCACCCCGTTTCGTTTAGGGATTGAATTTCTAAGAACGCTGGAACAGGTATTTTATTAACTGTATTGAACAGCTTCAATACTAAGTTTCGAGTAAATCTTCTAACCAGATTTTTTTATTTGACATCTTTCTCCCCTTAGGGGTTGAATTTAAAAAACGCTGGAATACGTGTTTCATTAAGTCTCAGGAAGCACGAATACCAAATTTCAATTAAATCCGAACAGATTTTTTAAATTTCTATAAACCCTGTTCCACCCCTTTTGCCTCCTTAAGGGTTGGATTGCAAAAAATCCCTTCCCTTGTACTTACGTCACAAATGCAACCGACTGTCCAAATTTCATGCAATTAGTTTCAGCGGTTTTGGCTCGAGGTTGATGATTCTGTCAGAAGGTGTTCTTTCATTCGTGCCCCTAGTTCCCCTACACATGTAGGCAGCAAATTTTTCACAGCGAAGTTCGTCGCGTTCTTCATCGTGAACGGAGTTTCCTTCGGTGAAAAATGAACCTCACGGGTTGCGAGCGAAGATGAGGATTGTACTTGGAGGGTTGGAAAGCCAGCGAAAAGAGGTGGTCCATGTGTGGAAACGTTCACGAGGAGATGTATGGAGTTGGCTGAGCGGGAGAGCAGATCAGAGGACAACGATGATGTGCATATACGTCGCAGTGACGGTTCACACACGCGTGCCCAGCAAGAGGGACGAGACGAGATGGAAAATGATGAGCACCGGGAGAGGCAAGATTCAGCGATTTCACAGGTGGATGAAAAGGAGTTTGGAGTCGAGAGACAGCAGCTCGATATCAGCGAGCGGCAGACGCGATAACGGCCTTCCTGCATAAAGTGTCATTTAGAAATCCTCTTCGGTGCGCCTCATCCTCGTTCCCTTATTCCGGCCCCACGCATCTATGCCACCAGCCGCACTCACACGCCAATATGGATGGATTCGTTTCTGCCTCTGCTTTCATTGTCGTGTCAAAACCACACGTCTTCATAGTCCTATTGCGTACGAATAATCATTATCGCAAAGGCAGGGTGAAACGCCAGTTGGTGGACGCCTATCGTTCCCCATTTGCGTCTTCGTCTTGTTCGGGAACTGAAAATGCACTCTGGATTTCTTTGGATTTCTTTAATCCCGCTGAAAATTGCGATTCTAGGCTACAGCCCTAAATTCCGGGCATTTTTTCGGGCTTCATAAAAAAACAAATAATATATCTACCATCCATTTTTTCGGTTTTTTTTTGTTGATGTTTCAAGAACTTACAAAAAAAAATTTAGAACGTTATGGGCCGCTAAATGTGGCAGTGAAAAAACACGGTTGAGGTGGTTGATGCGATTCCAATCCTCCTATTATCTGTAAGTGAAAACAAAACCATTTTGCTGATCAATAAAAATGTCATTGTGGCATATACCAAAGAGAAAAAATAATTGAATGGCGTCTGGCTAAAAAAGTTAATTTGTTGCTCTATTTTTAGAAGGTTTTTAATTTTTTTTAACGGTAAAAATATTGATTTCGCAATACGCGAGATAAAGACGATAGAGAGATACGTACTGAATGTCCATACCAAATTTTAAGTCAAGCGGATGACTGGAACTCGAGATTTTATGTCAACCAGGTTGAAGAACGTAGAATTTCGAGAAAATCGCTTTTATTAAATAATATATAATAATTTCAGACAACCGCAACTATCTAAGTGGTATAATGGCATGATATACCTACGTTATATTAATCAACCATTTCTGCCTCGTAAAGTGTGCCTTCCTCGACTTCGAAATGATGATTTTCTGAAGCTCCTACCCTACATGCAGTAATAGCTTCCTTGAAAGCTTCTCAAGTTCGCATCTGCGACCGGCCGATCCTATTCTGGTTTCGCTTGTTGGCGTAATTATTGAGAATTTTGAAATTTATATTTAAGGACATATTCTTAAGTTCCTATTCTTTGAGAAAATACCAAAAATATCGGTTTTTCCAAGTTTTTAGGCCAGAATACTGACTCAATAATAAAAAATCGCATTCCTGCAGTTCCGCTTGACGAATACTGATCAGCCAAAAACCAGGAAAAGTGTCATCAAACGTTCCTAAAAAAAGTTCCAGCCATGCGAACATCGCTCAGTCAGGAAAAACTCCAAAAACTGATGGACACCCTTTGATCCCTGCATTCCAATCCCACTAACTTGACGTCAGCCTTCAGCAATGGATGTCCAGGCTGACTATGATAGTAAGACATCAACCCCGATGCCCACCCCCATTTCTACCTCCGACGACGAGCGAGAAAAAAGCTCGTAGCTTGCAACGTGGTTATCAGGCAGTTTGCACGGAATGCAAAATATCGGCTTTCCGTCTGCCGATCGAGCGAGAATCGTGTTCGGGAATATAACATCGACGGTATGGCACAGGGCGGTGTATGCATCGCCGATGCAACGAGAACCTAATGCACGTGCATACATGGTCGACACTGGGAAGGATTGTAGGGACGAGTATTAAGGAGTATGTGGACTGGATGGAAACGAGGGGCCCTTGTACATACACGTATGTAACCAGAGTGCACACACGTCGCGTACGTTAGCAGTGCTGCTGTAGCGAATTTTGTCACTGCGGGAACTACATACAGGGTACACACCACTTGGCAAAGCTGCAGACTGGGCCCTCCGCCCCCGTCCCCCCCCCCTGCTCGGTATACGGAAGCGTGCTGGTCAGAAACACTCGTTGCCCTCGCTTCGCCAACTTGAACGGAAATTAACCCTCTAAAATTTGGCCTACACAGCACAAGCTCCGAGTACAATGGTCGCGCTGTGCTAATACAACGACGTAACGTGAAAACCAGGATTCATTCCGTCCATTCGCTTCCGCGATCTCTTTGCACGCGTTCAACCGAAAGTTACGTAGCGTCCAGACCCAAAAGATTCAATTACCAAACGTTGGAAACAAGAGACAAAGGTATTTTGGCTGCGAACGTGTGGGTGACGCGCTTTTATCAGACCGGAAACGTTGTTTTATTAGGTATGTACTTGCTACGTACTTTCCGAGACTGGAACGGAATTTCATTTGTTCAAGGCAGTATTGTCGTCTAGAGTGCGGTTCTGGGGATGATTTTCAGCATGGAATAAGTAACGAAATAAATTTAAAAAATCATGAAACATGTTTATTGATCCTTTGAGATGCAAAAAGAGAATCAGCAAAAAAAGACACAAAATGGTCGCATGCTAAGCTTCGATTATCACTTTTTCCTATCTTTGGTTATTTTAATAGTTATATGAAATAAACATATTTCTACTCAATTCTGATACCAACGTTGAAAAACAGTCAGCTGAAGGTGTATGCCAAATCTAAGCTCAATCAGCCAGTTGGTTGTCGAGATATCGTAGTTGGCGATTTGCAAAGCATAGTTTCGAGAAAAACGCGGTTAAAGTTGCTGCGAAACGATGTTTGAACATTTTTAGGCAACATCACTGCCGTAATTGAAAAATCTACTGATATTATGCAAAGTGCAATTATTTCGTGGCATTGGAAATGTAATCAGAATTTTCGGGTAACAAAAAACAGGTACATGTAAATAATATGAGTTGGTTTTTACTATTTAAAAAAAATATTGATTCATTGAGGTAAAATAATTTTTAAATTAATAAGAAGATTAAAATTGGGTGGGGAGAGGGCATTTTTCAACCAATCACATGCATACAGCGTATCGCAGCTCCCCCCACTCGACTATAACCCAGAGGCATGGCAGTGGGGTTAGCGTTAGTTTTGTGTGACAACCAGCTAACTCGGACCCCAACAAACATATATCGTTTTAAAAGCATTTTCAATGGTAAAACACCCCAGAGTATTGCTCACCGACACACTTTCACCGAAATTCCCGCGCAAGGGCACAGGGGAACTGCCAGAAACTGCTGCTGATAAGGGCGACCTTTTTTGACATTAATGGTAACTTTGTATAATGTACAAAACTTTGTACGATGTACAAAAGAGCCGACTACTCGAAACTTCTCGAAACAGCTTTTTTCCAATTGGCGCGACAAATAACTTCAACCATTTTCACTCAATTTACTTCAAAGTTAAAAGTTATGTTCCTAATTGCATTTCGCAGAGAAGTACGTACGAAATTTCTGATCAATCGAAAACTTTTCATTTTATGAGCAGTTTATGAGCAGTTATAACGAAATTTTTCACTGAAAATTAATTTCCTAAGTTCAAATACCTACAACTTTTCAATAAAACAATACTTTTTTAATTCCGTACGTACTTCTCTAGGTATTCTAATGTATTATTGACGAGGATTTTTTTTTTGTTATACGTTAAACATTGTGGATGCTAAATGTCACGCCGCGGAGCGCCTAAGAAAAGATAACAAAAGAAAAGATTAGTAGTCGACCATTTCGGACATCGAAAAGAAATATATATATATATTTTCTAACAGCTTGATATTCATACTAAATAGATGTGTAATGAATTTTATGAGTGAACCACTTTTTCATACGAAAAAAATTGTTAAATTCACACATGATTTTATACCCGTCACTGTGGCCTTAAAGCCTTAAATCCGTTTAAATTTGTTGTTCAAGTTTATTATAATGTTGCTAAAGGCGTTTGTAATATCGCTCAAGATGATTTCGATCTGAATTATAATTATGAGACCGATTAAGTACCTATAATAGTACTTGATATTTTCATGTAAAATGTTTCCTCAATAAAGATGACAATTTGATTGTAAAATATCGTTGATTTTCATTTCATTCCATGTATAATGCATCAAAAATTAAATTTTTTCATCAAAATGATGTCGAAGCAACCCATAAACTTTGCCATAAGTTGCATATCAATGTTGATATTACGTCGACACTAAAAAAATTGGGAGGTGGTGATGCTTGATTTTCTTATACATTTGATAGCGAGCGGACACGTGGTTCTATTGGAGCAAAAAAAGTTGGAACTTAGGATGTTAAAAACAGGTACCTACGAAAAATTTCCAAAAACTATTCGAAGTAACCCCATTTTCGTTTATCACTGGCTGATCGCTCGCCCATCCAAGTACCAGTTTGGGCCGCGTTCAGCCGCCTTCATCCTGCGCCCACCATTGCCAGTTTGGTTATTCCCAAAAGTAGCCGTACTTCGGGTAGTGATCGACGAAAAAAATGATTCGTGCGACAGCTGCGCGTAGTGTCATGGGCAAATATATATGTGCGAACGAAAGGAGGGTAAGAAGCAAACGAGTAGGTACAATGAGAGTGGAATGATTAGACGCGGACGAGACCTGGCACCTTAGCGGCGCCCTCATAAGTCAAGCGTAAGAACCAAGCTCGTAAACGAGGTGAGTTTATGGGCTGGCAACCCGGACTCGTTTGAAAGTCTCGGGCTTCTTCTTAGTCGGGGTGTACATAAACTCCCGCGGTCGTTACGCCGCTTCAACGTCACGCTTTTCTCCCATATCGGTCCATAAACGTCTCATCACGCTAACTTTCAATCAGTCGTGTCTCTTGACACGCAATGCGGTGCGCGGCGGTACCCTCACTTGTCTCGATCTCCAGGGGTAAAAATTGAAAGATGAATCCAACTCGATAATGTAACGACTGGACTATTTGAATTTCAAAGGAGGCACGGGCACTTTTTACGAGGTATTTTCAACGCGGATGTTGAACGAACCGGAGACACTCGAGCTATTTGCATGTGAAGACGACAAAAAAGAGCTTTCACTCTCGCTCGAGTGGCGATTTGAACGAATGAAAAGATCACCATTCGTTACTTTATCCATTTGGATATTGAAACTATGAAATATTGAACGAGAAATGTTTTTTCCCCTTTTTTTAATTCCTCGTGCATTCGTTGAATGAAAGTACGCGAGTAAACACGGAAAAAGCATACACGGAGTCGTTTTCCGAGCAAAGAAACAAAATACCCACTTCATATTCATACACGCCGGGGG
This sequence comes from Ophion costatus, assembly GCA_951751655.1. Lineage (NCBI taxonomy): Eukaryota > Metazoa > Arthropoda > Insecta > Hymenoptera > Ichneumonidae > Ophion > Ophion costatus. The sequence continues at coordinate 11,650,408 of OX632367.1, forward strand.
CTGCTTTTTTTTCGCCCCACACTCAGCCCTCCTGGTGCCCCGGTACACCCTATTGGAATGCATTGAATAAAAGCAAATATGAATATACACGGATGCCAGAGAAACATATACATTCTAATGAAATAATATCGTCGCTGGGTAACTGTGTGGATCCCACGAGGTGGGTCGAGTGCGAAGGCTTGTGCGAGAAACGAGAAGCGCAAGCTCTCGTATACGTAAATCATTCGCAAGGGCTTGTTGTATTTTATGCAGGCACACTGGTAGAATCTCGGTGTACACGCTGCATGCTTCGCTCCCTTTCCTGCCCTCTCGCCCTTCCTCTCCGTCTCGTTCTCTTTTACTCTCACGCGGTGCTGCGAAAACGGAAAAGTGGGCCAACATCCACTCCAAAACTCGTATATTTTCAGACTTTCCGACGTTAATGCCCTGCCATTCGCGCAAACTCCTCCCCCTCTCGAACGAGACGTCACCATCCTCGTTTACTTTGAAAGTACCCGCAATTTGATATTGACAAATATGATGAGAGCAAAAAAAAGAATTTCAGAAATTGACAACGTCAACCTCAACGTCCATATCATCCAAACTGATCATCATCGATGTTGTATCCATTTTCCAGGTTATTGTCAAAATCAAGCGTTTTCAAACGTGTCGTCGCGTACATCGAGCAGTGGTCGAAAAAAGAAAAAAATAATCTTTGGCCCGTTTCGGTTCACTGATTGGGACGAATGGAGAGCTGCATTGCTCGAGGAGCGACCAAAACCAATACCCTGACTACCCAGTCAAGCCTAATTTCGGATCGCGTGTTCAACTCGTGCCCACGTACCTTGGCTTGTCTTCGATTAATTGGTATGTTCATTACGCTTCGCTCCAAAAGACCGAAAAGCCACGGTTGAATGAAGCTCGAATTGTACGAACGACCTACACGTATTTGCAACATTTGTATATGTAAATATACAGATATTCAACCGGAGACGTACACCGGCTCTTCTTCTGCGCTTGTACGTATTTACAACTGCACAGAATGATGTCAGTTTGAACCACAGTCCACGGATCGTTTTTCAGAATACCCTGAGTAAGCGAGTTTAAAGCGAACGAAAGCTCGGGCTCGATCGCTTTCGCCACCACTTATACACACCCAGATACATACACACATACACCTGCACACACACGCGCGCGCGCACACACTCACAAACCCACACACACACCTGTTCGCAGTACTCTCCGCATCCAATGAATTCTGCTAATTGCAACGCCAATTGGCGAAAATCCAGCGATTTGCTCTACCACGTGGCCTGGACAACTGTGAGCAAGTTGCTCTGATCGAATAGTTGCTTCTCTGCCTGTCTCTCTCATTTTATCTCTTTCGCATTCTATGGGCGCTGCTTTCTATCGCAAACCTCGAATGCCGCTCATTAACGTGTCTAAATCGTCGAGTAAGCACTGTACATATGTATGTACCAGGATATAGTGGAGCAGCAAGCCATTTCCGGAATTTGTTCAATTCGATCAGAAATTCTCATGCTCTTTTTGTAGCTTCGGTGCCAATAACAAGCGTGGCAGGGATTTGAAAGGTCTCCAATTATTTCACCCTACATGGGAAACCCTCATATAACTAAATTCAACAATAACTGCTTCCTCGTGGTGAAAGTTTCGTCGCGTGAGAAAAAAAGTTGGGGTTTTTATGACAATTCGAGTCATGCAAATGTGTCGAAGTCGGACAAGTCGGATGGACGTGAGTGTAGGTGTAGTCAGCGTGAGAAGTTTTAATTGGTGTAACTCGTGAATGGCTGGGGACCGAAGTGAAATTCGGAGATACGTTTGGAACAGGATCTCATCATTCACGTGATTGACGCAATGACGTCAGGATTATGAAACATCGGAAGGTCGAAGTACTCGCTGCGGTCCGTCTAGATTCGGCCGTTCTGGGACCGTGGGCAGGATTTCTTTTATGCGCAATATTGTATTCAAATGGCTAATTGTATTGGAATGGTCAGAGAGCGTAGTGGTGAAATCATCTCATACAAACAAATTGTGTTAAAATGTATTCTACTAAATCAAGTTGGGCAAGCTTAGAACACGTCTACCTCATGAATGCTTCCATACGAAGCTGCCTCTAAAATGAATTTAAAATTGGGAGGCAAGCTGATTCCCGGTACTGTCATGCTGACAATTGTCTTTTTGAATTTTTTAAAGGGTGGCTTCATTAAAGAAAACCAACTTTCTCACATGATAAGCTCAGGGCATGACATCAAATTCCATTTCTCCTCTTCAATGATTTTGTAAATGAAAAATTTGGCAGGTAAATGTTAGTTATTAGCGTCACTGTTGGTTGCGACCACTTGTTCATCCTCTCACCGCTATCTCATACGTAATATACTGTATATTTGGCTGATGCGGATTAGCGACATCATCGCTCCAACGTTACCGAGAGCTTTACTAACCGCGATGTGCATGCCAAGCTCTTCGCTACAGCTCTCCACCCTTCCCTCTGCACACCAACCCCGTACAGTTGATATATGCGTGTGTGGATCCGTTTGTGCACATACCATACGTCATCTGGCGGCTATCCCCGTACGAGCTGAAAATGTTTGCAGCACCCGTCGTCAAAAAGTGCAGCGGGTGAGCGAACGTGTCAGAGATGGAGGAAGGAAAAGCCGAAAGAACGCCATGGCGGCTGGGATTGGAGCCCAGAGGCATTTCAAGCGCGACAAAAGCCGCGTCAAAACTTATCGTTGCTCCCGTGGTATGAACGTTTGGTATGGCTGATAACATTTATATAGGTATACGCGTCCACATATATACCGTAACTAGAGGAGGAGCTTCCGAAGTTTCGACGTACTTTGCTCTTTCGGTCTTGTGTTTATTCCCCGTCACTCGCCAAATTCCTCTTTTGACAGGTTTTTTTCTGGAATGTCCAATATAATGTAGCCGGAATCTCAGGCACAGATCGAGTCTTTGTTCCTCCAGCGTCAGTTGAAGAAACAATGATCCATCTTTCACAGAGATTTTACAGAGTTCCTGCCAAGGATTGATTTTACCTCGAGCCAAGGTTGTTCTGCATCTCGGTATAGCAAAATGCTCCCTTAATTAATTCAATACCAAAAACTTGAGGTAAAATTCCATCTGGAGGGATGTAGTTGTGAGCATTGCATATCGTGAACGCCACTTCCTCACCGACTCAACAGTCAAGACGGAAGTTGGAGAACGATAAGGAGGCTGATAAGGAAAACACCGAAAGAGATACGAGGATGTTTGCGGGGAAGACACACGACATCGCGAGACGACAGACGACTATTGTCATAATAAAGTGATTGGTTGATCCTGTCTTCCACGTACCGTCACTGCAACCGCTTGTGTCCTTTCCATTTCCACATTCAAGCCTGTGCGAGCCCGTCACCGATCCTCGGAGCTTTTTTTCCGTTCCTCCTCGTCCGTTGGTTCATTAAGCTTGGCGGATTCCTGTCACATTGCCCTCGGTCTGTCCTCTCGGCCGGAGCCGTCGTGTCGCCATCCAGACACGTCCCTCACCCTGCACAGAGCTCTTCCAAGGCGCTCCAGCGCTTATCTGTTAAATCCCCCTTCCCCGCCCCGCCCCGTTGCCAACGACGTTGCGATAGCTCGCACCGCAGTTTCAACAGGCTGCTAGGTCTGGAGACATCGGAGCTAGATATATCGCAAATATGTCCTGCTTCTCGTACATCCAGGCACCGTCGGCTGACGGACGAAACGCGATCTCCGGGTGTCGCCTTGTAAAATTCACGCCACTCCGTTGCGATGAATTTCACCCGCACACGTACGAACGATCGCGTCAAAGGGTGAGGTCTGGCGAGCTTAATATAATTATCAAGCGAGCTGAGGTTTTCGCACATGCCAGAGATTCCCATCGCCTCATCAGAATTTGATGAGGGTGATGAGATTCGAGACAGAGTTCCAATCTCCGATGGAATGATCATGGTGTCTGCATCATGTGGTCCACAAAGACGTACCAGTGATGCTTGCAACACGCTTCATACTCGCGAAAGCCCCAGCTACACTTCCTCCTCGGGAAAGTGGATCTTATTGCAAAACGTTTGTGTTCAGGGAGCAGATGAAGCAGCAATATGAGTAGGTAGGTACGAGGAGTTTTGACACGGGTGGTATTCAATATTTAGTTTGTCGCTCATGTGTAATGGTGAAGGACGTTTATAGCTTAGGAATCGCGAATACTTTGGCTGGTGTACTATGCACATTCAGGCTTGCACAGCAGCACGTATGCACACGTATAAACATTTTATACGTTCCAATCTCCCATTCGAGTCAACGAAAGAATTTCCAGCGTTGATACGTACGTGCGCAGGTGTGCGGTGACGATAGACGCGAGTTGAATAACTCCCAGTTCGAGCACCCTGCATCACGGCTGTGCCCCAGGCCATGCAGAGGTTCGCGGGGCATGGGCTATGATACAGATGGGGGTGGAAGATCGAAAAGAGAGACGATACAGTGAGCACGAGCGGAACGTATAAACGGCCCGTATGTATAGTAAACTCGACTAACGGCTGCATCCATTCCACCATCCGCCGCAACTGCGACTCTACTCACCAAATAAAATACAGTCTATCTCTCGCTCGGTGTTCTCGCGAAGGTGTGAATGATGCATCAGGCGATGGAGCCTCGCGGGCGCATCGCACGACGTTCTGCCAGCCCACATGCTTGTGCACGCTATCGGCGTGAGAATCACTCCTTTCCTCCCTCCGGTTGCTTCAGCTCCAGCCCTTTCTCTGGCTGGCTTTCAACGTCTCGTCGCAGCTCCACTGTATTCATCCAGTTTACCGAACGTGGGTGGATGACGACCGCGCTTGTCATCCCCTTCCCGCAGCTAAAAACTTGCCTCACGTGGCGGTGGAGCGACGAAAAACGTCCGTGTCACAAGTGGAATTATCGTTGAACGATTGAACACGCTTAAAGTTTCATTTGGACATGACTACCCTTTGCTCTTGGGGAGTCAACGATCAATGTGAAAACCATTGCGATAAAGCTCTATTGAGGAAACGGCACTCTTTTTTGTCCGAAAGGAGATCCATGAGGTCGACGGAGGTTTGCCCCAAGCAGTCACAGACTTACCCAATGGTTGATGGACGTAGCATTTACGATGAGAGACCTTTTTTGGTATCGCATTAGAATTCAATGAGACCCGTTCAAGCGAGTGGTGGGAGGCATTATCGTATGCTTCGTTTTGCAGATGGGTCGAGGATTGGAGGATGTCCATTTTGCAGAATGAAGGAACTACTTACCGAATTGGATAACTTGTCGCTCGGAGAATTCGAGACAGATAAAAATTGATGATCATCGGTGCGATCGATGAAAGCGTGGATGCGAATGTTCGTGCAACGCAAATCCAATCTACGCGGTGCCAATAATACCGGCGGATCGGAATAACATGCTAATCCTGAAGCTGCAGCAACATGACCGACATGTCAGTGTCCATCCACGTCTGCCGCTCTTCGCCCTCGTTCTGCTTTGCCGGCTGGCCTCGGTTCGCACTTTGGATCTGGGTAAGCTTTTTGTTCCATTTGAAAATGTGATTTTTCAATCTCGATCCTTCCATTCGTCCTGTACCGGGTGTGGAAGTATGAAACCAGATTTTTTGTACAAATTACACGTCTGTTGTTTGAAAATGATAAAAACAAATGGAGACGGCTTTCTGCGTCACATTCAATTGATCCGCGAATTCTTGTTGACTTTGAGTATCATCTTCATCCAATAAGACTTGCGATAGCTACATATAGTTTCATACTTCTACACCTGGTATTTCGACTTTCCCCCCGCGTCATTCCGGTCCTTAGTGATGGCGGAATGGATCTTGGGAACGGGCCAGAAAAAAACGGGGCCAATTTTTATCACCCCAACGAGTTATCATTATCTCGATAATGTCCCTTGGAAATTCCAAGGGCAGCAATTGCTCGTCGTTTATTCGATCATTTCACGCATTCGTAGCGATCTTACGGTATACGAATATGGGTCGGTGGTCACGGTGGGCAACCATCAGGTATGCGCGATATAACTATTAATGGTCCTTTTGGGTATCGTTTGTGAGCCGTTATCCCTTTCGATATAACACGTAATGGGCTCGCAAAATGGCTTCCCACCGAAAAAAAATCACCCACGCAGACCCACCTGGGTGTATACGTGAATACGTACAGATACCTCTTGACGGCAAATGTGGCTGGGGTATAACCCGAGTCGCAGGTCGTCGCGACGCTTGAGATTCGCGAAGGGTCCGAACGAGCTTGCGCTCCAACCATCTGAATTCACGTTACAATGAGATCAGCCTACCAAATGGCACGAAAAATCGACGACACTCGCATTTTTAGTACGGGCTCCCTCGTTGCGCACGACCCGTCCGTGTTTATTTTTTCACCGGAATAAGATTTATACTTACGGCCCTTCCTCACGAATAAAACCCACAAATTTCCTATGGTAAATCCAACCTTTGTTCACTCGTCCTGAAGAGAAAAAAAAGCGCACAGGACACATTCCGCCAAAATGACAATTAAACAAATTGCCCCGAAGGCAATTGTTTGCTTTCGGGGCAAAAGTGATTAAAAGTAGCTATCGGACGTGCTTTTGCTCGCGTGTATTTTGGAAATTAGGTTTCTGTGTACCTCGGGAATTTAGGCTCATACCGTATTGAGGATTTTTAATCAAAATTATTGTAAAAAAACGCGTTTTCCTTGAATAAAAAAAATGTTTCCTATATAGTTGAAAACCCGGGCTCTGTGTAGCTTAATACAATACTCATTATCAAATTAAGGGAGTATTGTTATCTAGATCGTTGCTTTGAAGTTAACTTTTAGAATGGAACAATACAAAAACATGTTTATTAATCCTCGAAGAATATGTACAAGTTAAAAATAAATACTATCATGTACTTTTGTACGTTTGTTTACAACGGTGGCGGAAGATAATGGCGATCAGTGGTGTGGGCTATGCATAAATCTGAAGAAAAAAACAATCATAATCTTCTTCAGTATCAATGTTGTAATAATTGGTACCAGATTCGACAAAAAGCATTACCCAATGGTGGCATGTTGAACTTTGATTATGATTGTTCTTATCCATATTGTGAGTTATATAAAACAAACAAAAAATTATTTCGACTTAATTCTGCTGCCAACGTTGAAAAATAGTCTACTGAAGGTGTATGCCAAATCTGAGCTCAATCGGCGAATTAGTTATCGAGATATCGTGGTTGGCGATATGAAAAACGTAGTTTTGATAAAAACGCGTTTAAGGCCTTAGGCCACAGTAACGGGCATAAAATCATGTGCGAATTTAACAATTTTTTTCTTATGAAAAAGTGATTCACTCATAAAATTAATTACACATCTATTCAGTATGAATATCAAGCTCTTAGAAGAAAATATATTTTTATCGATGTACAAAATGGCCGACTAATAAGATTTACTTTTGTTATCTTTTTTTTAGGCGCTCCGCGGCGTGACATTTACCATCCACAATGTTTAACCTATGACAAAAAACAAAAATCCTCGTCAATCTACATTAGAATACCTAGAGAAGTACGTACGGAATTAAAAAAATATCGTTTTATTCAAAAGTTGTAGGTATTTGAACTTAAGAAATGAATTTTCAGTGAAAAATTTCGTTATAACTGCTCCTAAACTGCTCATAAAATGAAAAGTTTTCGATTAATCAGAAATTCCACACGTACTTCTCTGCAAAATGCAATTAGGAACATAACTTTTAAATTTGAAGTAAATCGAGTGAAAATTGTTAAAGTTATTTGTCACGCCAATTGGAAAAAAGCTGTTTCGAGAAGTTTCGAGTAGTCAGCCATTTTGTACATCAAAAGATATATATACATATTTTTTTTTCTAACAGCTTGATATTCATACTAAATACATGTGTAATTAATTTTATGAGTGAATCGCTTTTTCATATGAAAAAAATTGTTAAATTCGCACATGTTTTTATACCCGTTACTGTGGCCTAAGGCCTTAAAGTTTCTGCGACTCGGTCGTGCTTTCCGAGCATACTCCTTACAATTTGTATAACTCGGGTATCTTTATGAGCATCATTATACGTTTTTCACAGACGTAGTCAGGAAAGTCTTTAAAATAATAACATCGAATAATTAAAAAATAACGATTCTTTTTTTTTTCAAATTGCTAAATAACCATACTGCCTTAGGTCAGAAAATTATTGAAGTCACTGAAGCGTTCCCTCATAAATGTCAACGAGTATCATAAGCCATTGACCATTCAGAAGGAACACCGTGTTTTCTCAGGTCCTTTGTCACTGACGCAAATCAAAGAAATTGCACGAAAATGAATTAAGCTCAGCCCTTATTTGCACGTACCAAAGATTCAGGACAAAAAGCTTCACCCATTTTCCCCAAAGCTTCGGTCAAACTGAAAGCTCAAAAGTGAAGTTCCAAAAAAATCATCAATATCGCCTCCCCATGATCCTCAAACCGGACCAGCTCAATTTCACCCGCTAAAACGAATGTACAAACGGGCACGACAATTTTAAAATACCAATAATAAATATGTCACCGGTATTCATAGCGCGTGAATTTCTTGCCGCAGATTCATTGGCTCTTTGTTGTCAAAGGATGACAAACGAAGCGATTTAAACAAGTATAAAATACAAGTGTACGCGCGAACTTTATACGAACGAATATTGTAGCATTAGCGCAATCCGCCTCGTAAACTTGGTTCGACTTCTTCGCCTCGAAGAATGCGCTTTTGCATGAGGGTAAAATATATACGAAGTCGTTGGTTCTTCTTTAAAATCCTTGATACCTTGCCCCCTCGAAGCACCCATAACGGAAAACATCAGGGACCGAGTTGAAAAAGGGAGCAGTGCGGCCACGCAGGACGTACATTTCGTTCCTGCTTTCGCCATGTCCACACCGGCGGTATCTCGCAGTTCCACGTCGTCCGCGTCGTACGTGTACTTTATCCGCCAAGGGATGAGAATATGAGAAAGTGGTTGAAAAATCGGATGTGTGTGTGCTAGGAGCAAGGTCGGAATATATATGTATATATAGCAGGTAGAATCCCGTCGTCGAATACATACTTCATCCACAGCTATTTCACCCGCGGCTATCCGACTCCGCGAACGACCATAACTTCGTGCAAGAGATCCTCCTTTCTTTATTTTCGTTAGACGAACGCTCGTAACATCGCTAAAACTTCTCGGTAGCTTCCCTTTGCCTCCCAAACTGTTTTCTATCTCTTCTTCTGCCCTGGAGATCTTCCAGGACGAAGATCAAGTAAGCAAAGGACATTTGGATAAAGAACGACCACCGATCGTTATCCCGATGGAAGGTGATAATTTTCTTCTGCGCCAGCAGGTGCTTCAAAGACGAGTGATGGAGAGCTTAACTTGCATACGTATTAATCAAGGCCTATGACACTTCGGAGTCTCGTTTTGTTTGTATTTTTCCCCTCTCGCGGTTTACCTATCCCTGCATCTCTCGTGGCTGATAGCGCGCTGTAATAATGGCCCTGAGCACGCAGTTTCTTGTCGGCGATGTATTAGCCGAGAACGTTCCATCCAGGCAGTCCAGGGTCCGCTCGTAGTAATAAATGCAAGTCCTTCATCACACCCGCTCGACTGGCAGCGTTCCATTGTGCCGAGGCAAATGAAACGTCAGCCCGGCGATGAATTAACAATACTGTCTAATAGCTCCCGTTCAGACGCAGATATTCCACCGACTAAGTTAAATGCGTGTAGCTGGAGAGTCGCCGAATGCGAGACGACTGGCAAAACGAGTATGCATCCCTGGACAGAATGTTATGTAGTATTGTGCTTGTTCGTTGACTTCTCGTGACTAGCCTCCCCCGTTCAACGTTGTTTCGGTGGTATACGCGCTGCTTGCTTTTTCTCATGCAAATTAACAGTACGCTGGAATTGCCGAGAAGAGCCAATGTCGGTGGAAATGTAGGGATGCCAAGTGTTCCACAGAAACGTGCTAGACAGCCCTTGGGATCAATCCAGCCATCAAGGCAGCCATCTCAATGATGGTTATAATTCGATTTGAACCAACATCCGAACCATACCCTCGTGCCATTTTATCCGGCAATCCTGGCACGATACGCAAATTGAATCACCTATCAATCAAGCCAGGACTACACGAACTAGGCGGCCATAGGTCGTGGAGAGGCCAATGTGCAAAGAGTCGCGTTGATAAGGCAGAGTTCAGTCTCCGGTACGCGAAAAATGTCAGCAAACGTGCGCTATCGCTTCAGGCACGAGTCAAAAATTTACAACGCGTCGCCCACGTTCGTACATTCAGGCTAAACTACGGCAACTCGCTATCAGTGAAGCTCGTTCCCATTCGCTTCGCGCGCAGCTCCGCGCTGAGCCGCGTGGACTTTTTTGCCGATTTACACCGGCTCAGCGCTGAGCTGACCGGAAGTTTGAAGAAAAGTGAAAGACCGGTACAACGCGCGTCATTGAGGCAGTGTCGACTTGGTCCAATGCGAAGGCTGAAACTGCAAGGTGTAGTCGTGAAATAAGGCTGCGTCGGAACGGACCAGCCGGGTAGGCGATTTTCTCGTTACATCAACCGAGAAACTGCCGCTCTTGGCTTTGCTCACGACTGCTGCTGGCCTCTGATATTGCAGCATGAGCTGGCACGTGAGCGTAGCCCCGTGCTTGTATGTACCAAGCCATAGCATCACGTTCCCGCAGGGTAATCTGCAAGCTCTGCGCAAGAGCTCGGTCTCTGTGAGCAGGAGTGCAGTGCCAGGCTGCATACTGTAGTATCTTGTGTTTGAGCATCTCCCGTATATGTTAGGGGGGTGCATGTCTGTGCGGTAAACTGGAAGCGTATGCGAAACATAGAACAGGACGATATAATTAATTTCACCATCCTCCTCCACCTTCCCCGGTGAGGCTATCTCTCAGTTAATTTACGATATTTCATTTATTCGTGTGCTCCATGATTTATCATGCCTATGTAACAAGTAGCTGGCTCTCGCTTTCCTCCTGTGTCTTTCTTCCTCTCGACCTCTCTCCTTCATCAGGTCACCTGATGCAGCACATAACTCGTTGGAGGAAAACGCACGCCAGAATGTTCCCAGCTCCGACAATAAAAAGATGAACCCCGTGTCGAGCCTGATCTAATTATACTGACGGCAAATGTGGCTGAGTTATCAAAGCTTGCCGATACGCCGCGGGATATCCCCGCGTTTCACTCTATCTCTCTCTTGTCGTCATTCAACTCGGTTGGCCTGGCATCGCTGCAATGGATGCGAGCGACGTTAAAGGTTTGCTACAAACGCCTGCAAAGTTCTTACCCCGCGGTAATATCCACGCTATATGAGGTGAAATAAATGAGGATGGAAAATGTGTAACTCATTTGTGTGCGTGAGAGAGAGAGAGAGAGAGAGAGAGAGAGAGAGAGAGAGAGAATGCGGAAAGTCTGGTAGAGATGGGACAACACAGAGCTTGACGTAGATGTTCAGCTTACCTTTCTCGCAGGCCTCAGGCTTTCACGGCTAATCCTACGTCCGTTGTATTCTGCAGTTTTGAAACTTTCCTATACCGTCTCCAGCCAGTTCCGTTATGCCTGGTCATTTCTCCTGTGTACCAGCCTGCACACACTTGCCTGTGTGCGTATGCATCCGCATGTGTGTAGGTGTATACTGTCCTTTCGGTACCCTACGTATTCCCTGGAACGCTGTGCCGAGCGGTAACCGTAACCACTGTGTAGTTTAAGTGCAACCACCGGGGCGAAGGCTGAGGACTAGGTTAGGCGCGGCCGCCGCACGAACTCTGCAATTTATCATGGCCTACGTCCGACGTTTTCACTGGAAACCATCGCCGAGCTTGCTAGGTATATCACCCGGTGACCCTGGCCTACCCTGCTAGAACTGCTAGGGGTTCTGGCACATGCTCGGATATATGACTGAGGTTACCAAACCCCTACCCCAGTACCCAACCCTCTCATACTTGTATCGGAACCTCCAACCTGGCCTTCTTCGCACCCTTCCAAGTGTCCACCCTACGAATCGAACGCCTTCATGGTCCTGGAGACGTATGGACCCGTTACAGTTTCCGCAAAGCCATTTTTGAAAGGGTACCCTGCCAGCGAACCAGCCAGTAATTGATCCGGTCCATTAATGGATATGGAGATGTCCGCAGATCGCAATGTCTTCTCCGTCGCATATACTAACACAGTTAAAAGTATATTCGGTTGAATCTGACCAAATGCAGAGTGCCTTTCCCCGATACATCTTCTGCATTACTCTTTGATGGGAGAAAGCGGAACGGGGAATCAATTATCAGTTCTGCCCGCCACTCAAACCTTCTCTGATAGAGAATTCGTCGTACGAGTCGAGCGCAAAGTTGAACGGATGCTTCTCTAAGACCTTGGAGACGGGGTTGTTGCAGAACAGACTAGACCTCCAACTTCTGCTGTCAATTGCAGTGCAGCTCCTAGCCATTTTGCCCAAAGCACAAACCCCTCGGCGAAACTCTATGATGGTGATTTGGCTGCAGTCATCGGTTCTACATACCAACGAGTGCTTGCAATTCTTGCGGTTGCGAACTTGCGTTGCTCCTCCCATTGATCAAACCTCATCAGCCTTCAAATTTCGACTACGCGAACGAAAAAAATATCATCACGACTACATTTGGTACTGTCACAATCGACTTCCGGAAAAGCCTCGAGTAAAATTCACTTTGGCACATTGGCAACTGATTTTCTTCGAAACAAACGAAAGTTTCGTACCAATATAGCATTTTTGCGGGAGGGCCTAATATACACTTTTTTCAACCAAGTTTGATCCGCTTGTTTCAGGACAATGCAGCGCGCCACTGGGCATGGAAAACCGTGAAATACCCGACGAAGACATCACCGCCAGTTCTATGTACGATCCAAGCCTCGGACCAAAACACGCCAGGTAAGACACTCATTCCCAGCAGTTCAATAATTCGTTATCGTACTAATAAATAAATATATTTAATTAAGAAAAAGGACTTGCTTGAATTACACGTTCATTTGCCATGTCCTTTCACGATAATAGCACTGTTCTGTCACAAAGTTTACGTTACCCCTTGTGTTTGATGTTTCCTTTCGGGTGCAAAGCGGCGGAATCGGTGTAGTAGGTAGATGCTATTAGCCTCCACCTACTACTCTCCCTTCACGATACAGCTAGAATTCGCACACAGCATCAAAAGTCTAAGGTTTACCGGCGTACGAGTGTTACGAACAGAGGGTTACTATGACCCGACAAATTACCACCAATTTCGCGGGTATTTCTCTTCACCTTACCTCCCGTGAACTTTTTACGGTATAATACCTGTATCAGGAGTGTACACGAGGCTGTATATCGCCGTATCCTTCTTCCGCCTGCGAGCCCGAGAAATAGCCTGCGATAAATCTGTATTAGACTGTGTGTGCGTGTGCGTGCGTGCGTGCGTGCGTGCGTGTGTGTGTGTGTGTGTGTGTGTGTGTGTGTGTGTGTGTGTGTGTGTGTGTGTGTGTGTGTGTGTGTGTGTGTGTGTGTGTGTGTGTGTGTGTGTGTGTGTGTGTGTGTGTGTGTGTGTGTGTGTGTGTGTGTGTGTGTGTGTGTGTGTGTGTGTGTGTGTGTGTGTGTGTGTGTGTGTGTGTGTGTGTGTGTGTGTGTGTGTGTGTGTGTGTGTGTGTGTGTGTGTGTGTGTGTGTGTGTGTGTGTGTGTGTGTGTGTGTGTGTGTGTGTGTGTGTGTGTGTGTGTGTGTGTGTGTGTGTGTGTGTGTGTGTGTGTGTGTCTGTGTGTGTGTGTGTGTGTGTGTGTGTGTGTGTGTGTGTGTGTGTGTGTGTGTGTGTGTGTGTGTGTGTGTGTGTGTGTGTGTCTCATCGGAGAAAAGCAACCGGAAAATCGAGTGGGTCAAATTTTGCAACGCAATTAGTGGGCATTAAGTGTCAAGATGTTACACCAGAAGAAGGGCCATGGAAATAAGCTGAAATAATCCGCATGGAAAAATAAGAAGAAAATTCCTTCATCGATATAGCTAATGTGATTGATTCTATCGGATATTGCATTGATGGTTGCTGGAAAAATTGAGGATCGATCCTTGTAAGACGATTTGTGAAATACACGGAAGTTGACGAATCTCAGGCCATTTATCATCGGAGGACATATTGATAGTTGCACATTGTTAGCCAGAAGTTTGATTTCATCAGGGTTTAGTGTTTCGCAATTCGGGAAAAGTTTGAAAATATTTAGACATTTTGACGTTCTCAAGATTGGCTTCGAGTAATAATAATGCATTAAGGTGTTAACATAAAGCAATAACAATAATATTGCAATGTAATAAAAATAATCATGTAATAATAATAATATTATAATGTAAGAAAAATGATAATGATATTTTAATGTAAAAATAAAAATACAATAATAGTAATAATTCGTAAGTATTCAGAAAAATCAAGTTTCCATAATATTCCACGAAATATTCTAAATTATTTCAAATGAAATTTCACCTTAACTGAATAAACACATTTTAACCGATTATTTGTTGGACACTCCTTTGATCAAACAACATCCTAATAACTTTGCTTCATTATTATTCGAAATCAATGTTCCTTACGTCTCCTACATTGTCTTTTTTCAGCCGTTTAATATTGACAATCAATCAAATCAATTTTGTAATTTAAAATATGATACGATACATCGTCAACACGAATGGAAAATTCGATTACGAGTGGTGTAACGGCCTAGATAAAAGTGAAGATCACAATCCCTCCGAAATCCCGTGCAAGAGGTTTTCGGCACTAAAACGATGACAAGCGCGCTTGCCGAAGGGTGAATGCAAGATCGATGTGGTGCGCAAAATATTGCGTACACCCCGGGCCATCCTCGGATCGAGTTATTCGTGTCATCTCTGTTTTTTCCGTGCAGTTTGTTTGCTTTCGTTATTGCTGATATTGTTGTTGTATCAATCGCGTTCTATGAATGCACGGCTCGTAATTTTATTCATACATTTATCCGGCAATTGGAGGATCGGTGTTAAATTTGCATGTGGCACGTACACCCCAGTCTGCTTGTACACATTTATTGACCCGAAATTTCTCCGAATGTGGGACACCCGAGCGGATTCAATGCTATGCTTGATATGTGCATTTGGCCGTTGGAAATGGCGACCAAAAATCGAGCCTACACGTATCCACCACAGTATCCATGCATTCATGTGAAAAGCAATCTTCTCGTAGCTCCATTCTGCTCTTTTTTGTCGTTTATCCCATAATTACGCGAATACAATTGATGATCAAAAATTTGGTAAAATCGAAATTATCAAAGGCTGATCGATTCTTCATGATGATTTCATCAAACAGTTGACTTCACTTAACTGTGATTTGATTTACCAAACTTTGATTTGACTCACCAATCTTGGACTTTGATTCACCAAACTTTGATTGGATTCACCAAACTTTGATTTGATTTACCAAACTTTGATTTCATTCGCCAAACTTTGATTTGATTCACCAAACTTTGACTTTGGTTCACCAAACTTTGACTTTGATTCACCAAAGTTTGATTTGATGCACCAAACTTCGACTTTGATTTGATTTGATTCACTTCTGAATCTTTTGAATTTGATTCATTCGATGACATCATGATGGATTCATCAGACTAATTTCACCCACCTTTTTCAGATTTCACCCGCCTTTTCATCACCAATTAAAATCACGTATTTTTGGGGGCAAACAACTAAAAAAAATCAAAATGACCCATCAAATAACCGAAATGAAAATAAACCGAAAGCTGATGGATCCATCAGCCATCGGTCATTTTGATTTCACCAAACTTTGCTTTGTACTGACCTCCTCGACCCGCTGTGAGCTTTTCCCTCGCAATAGTCCGGCCCGAGCACAATACGCACCCTCTCTTTGGGACGTAAAGAGACGCATAAATTAAAAGGGAGGCATTACCGAGTCTTTGTAACGCACACCGCGTAGTCCTCATTTCAGCGTTGCAGGATAGTCCGCCATGGAGACTGCCGAGGCTTTTCCTCTGGATTATTCCACACGTATAGCAGGTGAGCGAGAAAGAGCGAAAGAGAGGGCAAATTTTGTCCGTAATGCGGAGTGAAAGACCAAAAGTCTAGACAAAAAAAGCGCCCAGCGAGTACAAGGAAGGTCACGAGTTGAGGTTATGTGCTTACGCCGTGTGAAAACGAGGCAAAGATGCGCTGTATATACGTACGTGCACATCGCTTCACTTTGTAATGCTCTTCCTTTGCTCCGGCCGTTTCGCCAAAGGCCAGATGGACGGAACGCCGGCAGAGTTTCGTCATGTAGACTCGGCTTTTCGGTGTGAACCTCGAAAGTACGATTTTGGAGATTTGCTAGTGTAGTTGCATTTTATTTTGATTTTTAATATTCGTTGGACTTTGGAATGTCCACACTGGATGGCCTGGGTGTGAAGTCAGTCGTAAGTGCCTTACCAGGAACATCACTTGAAGGGGGAGATACCTTGGGACGAGGAAAAATGGCTGATTTTTATGGATTTTTTTTTGTTGAGGAAAGGCCTTTTCACCATTTTTTACTCTTAGGGTCTGTTTTATTACTATTACTTTTGGCTGTTTCATAGTATATTTCGTATGAGAGAGCCGAACGAGAAAATGGGTAGAACTTCAGCACGTCACAATTAAGGGGGGTAATCCCTTTAGACGCTGGAAAATGTATTTTTCATGAATTTTTTTGCCGGTGATGAAACAATTGCATCATTTAAAAATGATGACATTATCTTTATACAACTTTCAAGTGTTAAATTTTTCATTTGTTTTGTAACCAAACCAAATGGCGTTATAAGGTATTCCTTTAGGCGTCTATTAAAAAATTGCTCAGCTTATAGCTCAAAAAGTTGTTGATCGATCTGGCTGACATTTAGGGAGGTTTCTCACTATAAAATTCTTGGAAGGATGTACCTAAAGCTTTATGGTAAATAAACTACTTTTTTGGGATAAAAATTGTCGAGAAAATCGTCAAAAATATGAAAATTTGATTACAGAGCTTACTTAATTTTTAGTTTTGTAGTCTTTAAAATATTTTCATACTTATATGCGTCCAATAATGTTATAGTCAGTGACAGTTTTTCAAAAGACGCCGAAAGGAATACCTTATAACGTCACCATTTTGTTTCGTATTAAAAAAGAAAAGATAATTGAACACTTGAAACTTGTAATAAAATAATGTCAAAATTTAAAAATAATGCGATTATTTTATCATCTTAAAAGAAATGCACGAAAAATGCTGATTTTCGGGGGTCTAAAGGAATTTCCCCCTTAATTGCACTACAATAATGCAAAGAATTATAAAGTTCCCTAACAAATATGGTCACCCCCATACAGAGATTACCGAGGAAAAAATCCCAAAAGTTCCGTACAATTTCTCCCTTATGCAAAAATGGCACGAATTCGCTCATCGCCCATGACATTTGGAAGCAAAACAACTACCGCATATTGAAAATGTTATTATTCTTCAACGAGTTACTCGATACCAAATTTCGCCCACAATCTTACAGCAAACGAAGAAACAATGCCACCAATTTTAATCTCCATCGTGGTATTTCGGTAACAGCCCCTCTAGGACCATAAAGCAGCGAAAAAATCGCGTCATTCGGTCAGACACGTGGTTCGTAGTGAGCCCGCGGTCAATCGATAGCGTTAAGGTATTCCGAGCAATTCCGAGGGCTGCTCAATCGCTTGGAAAATAAAATTTTAACGCATTTCATTTCGGCCGAGTGATCTCACCCTGTTTTAATCCACCCTCTTTTCACTTTACCCCCCATCTGGCACGTGTTCGCCTGCGTCCGTGTATTCGGCCATTGCAATACTCTCGCGCCTCCCGAATCTCATGGGAATGGTTGAGCAAAAAAGGGAAATTTGTTTCGACTAAAGCCGAAGTGCTCGAGCCGCGAAGCCTAAATTGTACCATTAAGTATATATATATATCGGGATTTCCACGGGAGTTGAGCGGGATTGGGTGGAGGTACAATTCCCTCGCTACTCTAAATTCCGCTCCTTTTAAGGGGCTACATGTACCTAGATGCCCCAAAAATGGTCAAATTCCGAAAAAAAAATTCTGGGAAACGATTGGTGAAAAAGAAAAGCATTTTTTTACTCGAAGGTACATGCACTAGTCACAAAAATAAAAGGATACCAAACAATTTTTAGGTGTTTTTCGAAAGCCTATCACTTGGCGAAAAAGGTCGTAAAGCAATAAACAAAAATCGCAAATTTTTTGCTTTCCTTTCAAAAGGTCCACGGGTGTGAATAAATTTTTTCCGGCAATTTCACCTTGAAACTCTTTTAGCTTGATTCTTCCACATTAATTTGAGCGGTTCGTGAGCTTTGTACGATAGTTTTTCACTGAGTTAACGTCGTTCAAAGCAACCTTTTTGGCTGTGCTAATTTATTGGTCAGGAAGTAATGATCGTACAGAAAATAAAAGGAGGGTTTTCAAAACTTCAAAGTATCTTCTATAAGAAGTAGTTGTTTTTCGATAAACAATTTTTTTCGATACAAGAAGTTTGACTCCAAAAAGGTCAAAAATTATGTTTTTACGGATTTTTGCCAAACTTGAGATAACTTTACAAACAATTTTTAGACTAAGGATATTTTTAGTTTTTCTTCTAACCTCAAAATATCCTGAAGGAACACTCAAGAATAGATACTCCTGTGATTTTTTTTTTTCATCGTGATCCGAATGATCAAAATTGTCATTTTTTTTCTAAAAATCAGTTAAAGGATACATTTTGCATCTTTTATTCATTGTCATCAAATAAAAATGTTTTCTTTTCCCAAAAATCAATACTTTTTTTCGTAAAAGATGTTAACCCTTCATTCACACACGTATATTTGGCCACGATTTTGACACACTGGGTCAATTTGACCTGGATAGTACTTCATGCACCTGCGATTAACAACCCTCCGGTAGGTTTTTATTGAACAAAATCAGGGATACACTCTAAATATTGCTTAATATATCTGCATAATCAACACTCGGTAAATATCAAATGAATTTGCTGTAAACAATTATTTTAAAATGTCACTTTTGGAAAGTTGAGCAGTCCGCCTCAAGAGCCAATTATGAATGTGAAATACGTCGATAGAAGACTTCTTGGCTGGTCGAATAAATGATAATACCAATAGAGTGAAATAATAAAAATCGCGCGGTTCTTACCTCTTGAGGCTTGCCCTCGACGAACAACCAAAAGCTGCCCATTTCCATTGGATAGCCCGTCCATGAGTATAGGTCTATTGTGTATGGTATGTTTGCGATTTGATATAAAAGAAAATGGGCCACTACTGGGCTCGCGTGTGTTACTAGGTCGTTTAAGGTAATGGCGCCGAGGCCATTCTCCGCGGTGCAGACCAACCTCACACCCCCGCCCTTATTTCCTTCTTTTTTCCCTCCTCGTCCGCTTTCTACTCTCATTCCAACGAGAACGCTCGAAAAATCAGTAGAAGCACTACACTCCACTCGGAGGCAACGAACCCTCACTCCATTGAATCCTTTGTCGACGGTATCGTCATCGACTTGTCCACGTGGAGGTGTTATCGCTGAACAAACCGCGAGGCTCGCTCACTTCCGGTCGACTCGTGCTCGAAGAGTGTCTTATCTTATCAGCCTTCTTCTTCTCTTGGGCCCTTGGCTGATTAATTTAATCAGGGGGAAAGTTTATTTGGTCGTCAGAAAAGTTGGCACTTTTGTTTGGACGATTGCGTTTTGCTCACTTTTGCCCCCCCCCCCCCCCCCCCCCCCCCGCTTTCTCCAGTTTTAGTTTTATTTTTCATCGTTTTTGGTTTATATAGCTTCCCTCCTTGTGTTTTTTGTTTTAGCCTTATATAGATTCTCTATGCTGCTTAATTTTGTTTTTAGGTTTGGGTTTCTACAAGCTTTTATTTATCTTGATTTTCTGTGTGATGCAAACCAGATAATATTTCACCCACTTTCCGACGACTTAGCTCAGAAATTTTGCAAACATGCATAAAAAAGGGACAATGCATGACTCAACTTAAAAAAATACGGAGTGTCTTCCCGTCCGGTTATCGGCCGAATAAGCGTTTGTTATTCATCCGGATAGCGGCTCAGTTCACGCCGTATTTCCAGTTGGCGTACGTATTATCGTGATTCGTGTAAGCTAGTATCTGGACGAATATATAATATTCCGGACATATATTTATATGTGAAATATTTATATATTTATATGTGATGTATATTTGTATGTGAAAAATTTATATGCAACACTTAGTCGTAAGCTGAATCCTAATTACAGTCTTTGTTATTTTTTACAAGCATTCCATGTTCCTAAAGTACAAACGCGTAAACTAGTAAAGTACTAGTAACAACTATCTAGTAATTCAATTGAAGACTAAAAAGTGGAAAATCGTTTATAGGTTTAAAAAAATATTTTAAAAAACAAGTTTTAATTTATCGTGCTAAAAAGTAGAAAATAATTTTTTTTACCAAGTCTATATGTGACTGTGAATGAACCTATATGTGGCTATGAATAAAAGCTTGGGGCACTTAAAATTTAGACATATAATATTTAATTTACATAAATCCGTTAAGATATCAACTGTATTTCATTTACTGTAAAACCTTAGATTTCTTAAACGAAAATCCTGAAATTGACTAGAAACGTGTGATACTAATGTTTTCTCTAATTACTATTGTCGCAAATTGAATACAGTTAATGAAACTGAATTGATCAAATTTATTAATCTTTTAAAAAGTTGAGCGCCCCGAGCTTTTATTTATAGTCACATATGGGTCACTTGGTAAGAAAAATTAGTTCCCACTTTTTAGTACATTAAATAAAAGTTGTTTTTAAACAATTTCTTTTTTGCACATAAATTTTGATTTTCTATTTTGTCTTACATAGCTTCTCTGCCTGGCTTTGCCTGGCTGGTTATTTTTGCTTTACATACCTTTTTCGCTTTGTCCTATATTGAGCCTTTCTTGCTCATACAATATTCAATTATTGTTTATTTTTATTTTTTATCTCACACTCCATGTTTTTGAAATGCTATTTTTGTACTTTATAGCTGCTTTGCTATATGGAACGTTTTTTGGCTCATACTTATTTTACTATTGGTCATTTTCAATTTATTTTAATATATTCTTTTTACTATTTTCGTTCATACCTTATATGTATTCTATTGCCTAAGGGTTCTTAACCTTATACATTAAACTACCAATCATCAGTCGATCAATCTTTCTCTCTCGCGCCTCCTCTTTGCCTTGCCGCAGACGTTCGGTAAATGGAATAAAACGCTAAAAATAAAAGCTTCTGTCTCGCAACTAGGCTACGGCGTGTACATTCTCAATGCAGAAGAAACGCGTTACTGTCCGATGTGCTAATGACTCGAGGTAGGTATAGGCAGCGATCCGTTGAGAACGGGGCCACCCATCGAGACACGATAAAGTGCCAGTGCGTGTCTGCTACTCTTGGAACTATCCGCGCTCGCTGGAGAACGACAATGACGGTGTCTACGACGTTTTCACCTTCGCTAATTTAACATCGTCGTTAAGGTTCAATGGGGTCACTGCACCCAGGATGTATGTGCATATATATATATATGCGATGTAGAGTGCATGGACAGAAACACACCCACGCGAAGGTACCTAAGCGTGACGTCTTAGATAGACACGAGCTCGGCGAAAATTATCGCAGGCCGAATCTTTCCTATCACTACCATTCATTAATTTAACTCGTTGATTTTTCGCGATTTTTTTGGACGATAAATCAATGATGGTTCTAGAGTTCAGAACGAATAAACTTGAGTCCCACGTCTTATCAGTATTTTCCAGAGCGATCGCGCCGTAGGCTCGAAAGACCGCGGAATTGCTATTAATATATCGATATTCTACAAAAAAAAGGAACCAAGACAATTATTGACTGAAATTGAATTTTTAAAATCGGTATATCAGCAGAACAGATAGGACCTAGTGAATGATACCACGCAGCCGTCCATCGACGAGGATACGCCATTCTCATTTTCCATTCGATGGTTATATATATATATATATATATATATATACTGATGGCGAAAGGTTTCCGGACAAAAGTTTTAAAGAGTGCCGGAACGGTTTTCTATGCCATTTTGCCGGTATTTGACCTCGGCCAATTTAATAAACGGAATTTTAAAGAGGTGAGATTTATGTTCATTTAGGCTTTTGTCAAAATCTTTTAAGATTTTTTTTACATTCAGCACTCGGTTTTGAAAACGATCATTTTTCATCGGTTTTTTGTTCCTTTCTGAGTGGACCCCGTTTGCAGTAAAGATTTTTTTACGCATTTCTTCGACCAAAATCATAAAGGAGGAAGCTTAAGCTTCGATTTCGTTTCTTTTTTAAATTTTCTACGATTTTTTTTCCAACAATATTTTGTTTTTTGTGAAAAAAATAGATAATTTGAAAATTGCACCGAAGTACAAAAACGATGAGATTTACAACAAAACCTCAAGATAGCAAAAAAGTTGTATTGCTGGTTGTGAGTTCACGAGAATTTTTTCAAATTTTTTCGGATTTTTTTTTTCATCTACTTCCGGTTGAAGCTCGATTAATCTGAATACCATAACAATAATATAATTAAACTTTTGACTTACATATTAAACGTTGGTCTCGTCGAAAAAACCTCCTCTTGCCGACAGCACGCTCTTTACCACACGCGGCATCCGCTCCACAAGTTTTTGAAAAATCTCTCGGGGTATTTCTGTATATATATATCTATATTTAAGGCATAGTCGTGACTGACTGACTTATCATCGCCCAGCGTAAACCGCTAAATGTAGAAACGTGAAATTTGGAAGACATGTCGATTTTATCATGTAGACATCATTTAAGAAGAGATTTTTCGAAATTCAACCCCTAAACGAAAGGGGGTGGCAAAGTTTGTACGGAAAAAAATCGGGTAAAATTTACTTGAAACTTTGTATGACGGCTCCTAGACAACATTAATGAGATTTCAGCTTTTTTGGAACGTCAATCCAAAAGGAGGAACGGTGGTAGCGAAGTTTGTATGGTAAAAGAAATATCTGGTCAGATTTACTTGAACCTTAATACTCTGATGAAATTGGTCAGGTTTACTTGGAACTTAATGTTCTTCAACACAATTCTACGTGCTCCTTAATGAAACATTTCTAGAGCACGTCTCATTAAGGAGCTTGCAACCCAAGTCTCCGCCATGGAAGCCGCGGGCGGCAAGCTAGCCTGAATATATGTAGCAGTATAAGCGATATTGTTCCATCGTGAATTCGCGATATATACGACGATGCATATGCCAATTATACTTGCATATTAAGCATTACACAGAGTCCAATATCTTTATAATCGTGTTTTGGATAAGTGTAAGCATATGTCGAAAAAGTAATTTCAAACATCAAACTGAGCTAACGAAATCAACGATTTGTTTGATAAATCTGAAGGAACGTCCTCAGAACAGTCAAATGTACTGTTGACCATCCACATTACGTAATTATAAAGAGTTCGAAATATATATTTTATTCGTTTTTCAACTAAAAGCAGATAATACATTTCCACCGCATTTATTAGTATGTGGTGAAAATGTTATTTATCAATATGATTTAAACATACATTTACTTATCAATATAATTTAAACGTACATTTATTTATCAATATAATTTAAACATACATTTATTTATCAATATAATTTAAATATACATTTTCTGAAATGAAAGAAAAACGTATATTTTCAATATATTCATTACTATTTGCCGAACGAGTTATTTAAATTTGAATATAAATTCCAAAAATGAGCCACTGTCTCGGCCCATTTTTGATAAAACAATATTAAAAATTCGATTGCAAAAATCTCGTACTGCGCTTATACAGATTTGATAGATATGTAGCTGAGTTTCTGATTTCATTACCGCTACCCTATCCTCTGCACGAAGCCAATAACACAAGATAGAGACACTCGAAGAATACGTAGCACACATACGTGTCTGGCTTTATCGACAGGTAGCTCACAGTGTGAAAAAAAATGTTGAACTCTTCCATTTTGGAACATCAGTCTCTGCGACCCTTTGGTGATGGCACGTATATGCAGGTACACGCGCTCATAGGATGGGTACGTACGCGGGCCAAATGATAACGGAAAATCTATTTGGTCGTAGTCCGCGCGGCCTGACGGGACGGGGGGTGCACCACCCCCGTCCGAGCCGAGTCAAGCGTGCGAACGCTTCTGGTGGTCCATCTCGGTATAGAGGATGGCCGAGGCACGCTTGCCCGATCGAGGGTGGCTGCCGGAAGTGGAACCAAAAGTGAGGGAAAGTGATAAAACGCGGCAGACCTGGAGATAAAGAGGGAGCTAGAGAGACGGACGAATGGAATGACAGGTAGACGAAGAGAAAGAGAGAGGGGGAGAGAGAGAGAGAGAGATAGGGGGAGAAAGAGAGAGAGAGAACACGGGGGGAGGAAGCGAGATCCGCGTTTGGATGTTTCTGCGTTCAGCAAGAGTTGCAACGTAACAGAGTTAGAGATACCGAGCGAAAGTGAGGCTGCTATCTCTGCCTTTCCATTACCAAGTTTCACGAATAGCATTCGAACCAATGCCAACATTTGCTGCCGTCCGGACTTTGTAATGTGTTGCTATGTTGCCACTCTGGATCTTTCTATGCCCGTGCATAGAAAGGGGATAGGTAGCATCCGAGCCAGCACCTGGATGATTATACCGGGTGCGGCAACAACCGTTAGCGGTAGAAATATGTTCCAATCTATCAGGTTGATATTCCAACGTATGATCACAACCTATGAGGTTGAATTCCTATCTGATTGAATTCCAACCTATCTGCTTTACACAGATAGGAATCACAACCTATCAAGTTGAATTCCGACCTATCAGGGGTATTTTCCAACCTATCAAGTTGAATTCCAACCTATCACGTTGATATTCCAACGCACCAAGTTGAATTCCAGCCTATCAGGTTGATATTCCAACCTATCAAGTTGAATTCCAACCTATTAAGTTTAATTCCAACCTATCAGGTTGATATTCCAACCTATCAAGTTGAATTCCAACCTATCAAAGTGACTTTCCAACCTATCAAGTTGAATCCTAACAGATCAGGTTGATATTCCAACCTATCAAGTTGAATTCCAACCTATCAGGTTGATATTCGAACCTATCAAGTTGAATTCCAACCTATCAGGTTGATATTCCAACCTATCAAGTCGAATTCCAATCTATCAAGTTGAATTCCAACCTATCAGGTTGATATTCCAACCTATTAAGTTGAATTCCAACTTATCACGTTGATATTCCTACCTATCAAGTTGAATTCCACCCTATCAGGTTGACATTCCAACCTATCGAACCTATCAGGTTCCAACCTGTCAGGTATCATTCTTAGCAGAAAACTTTTCCCACAACAGCTGCATAGGGTGGCGACTGCGAGGTTCATTCAGGTGGAGGGCGCGATCATACTGGCGAGCTATTAACTGGTAGACAGTGTGCTAGTAAAGTTCTAGCGAGTAGCGGTCATATTGATCAGCTAATAACTAGAAGCCGGTGGGCTGGCTAAATAGTGTCTAGCGATTGGGCAACGCTGAGCTATAGATAGTGAAACGTTGAACTGTCGGATAACGCTAGATCGTAACTACTAGTCTCGAAGCTATACATATACGAGTATAGACGTCAAGCTGCGAGCGAGTTGATACTACACTGGTCGAATTAGTTGAGCTGCAATTTCAGTGGTTCACAATGTAAACCAAAAACTAGTGAACTAGCGCTTCTTGAGCTACTGAATAGCTACTAGCTACTAGTTAAGGGGTATTCTCACTTTAGACGTCAAAAATGCTATTTTCATGATTTTTTTGATAGGTTTACATTATTGATATTGATATAAAAGTTGTTCCACTCAATAAATACACTTTCGAAAGACATTTGAAAAAAATTATTTCTTCAAGTCACTATTTATAGACAAAAATGGAGGTTGAAAAAATGTCCTAAAAAAATTGTGGCTCTGCGCTGTTGATGAAATCTCGGAGATGGATCATCCGAAATAAAAAAAATCAAACGGTTGTAGATTGAGTATGTCAATGGCTATAGCGCATATCATACGATTTATTATATATGCAAAAATAACGAAATGGCGGACATTTTTCGAAAAAAAAAACAAAAAAACCGTATTTTTCCACCGTTTTTGGCAAAAAAATAGTAAATATCAACATTTTTAAAAATTCTTGATATCTGCTATAGCTATAGTTTTAAAGAATATGTGGTTAAAATTTCATAAGGATCCGTTTAGTAGTTTCGACGATTTTATCAACAAACCGTCGAAAAACGTTGTTTCGAGAAAAACGTATTTAACGTTTTTTGGGGTTACGTAAATACATACATTTTTTTAAATATAATTGGAAAGTGTATTTATCAAGTGTAACAACTTTTATATCAATATCTATAATATAAACCTATATTAAAAAATCATGATAACAGCCTTTTTAGCGTCGAAAGTGAGAACACCCCTTAAGGGCTCGCAATGTGACCGCGCCCGGAGGCGCTTCGGAAATTCGAAGCTCACCTGTATTTTTTTTTTTTTTCAAAGACACCACTATCTTTCTTTTGAGAATTTTATCAAAAAATTCAAAATAAGTTTAAATACCAAAATTTGAGATGATTCGTTTTTCCCGCACCATCGTCTTGCCCATAGTCCCGCCTGTCAATCTCGACGAAAACGCCTTTTGGGGCATTGATCAGAGCTCCATTGTGTCTTGAAGTAGGAACGAACAATCGTCGCTCATGTATTGAATCGTCGGCTGACAAGCTGCTCCGATTCGCACATCTCGAGACACGTAAAGAGCCACTGCAGAGCCAAAACGGTGACGGCTAGGCAGAAAATTTGTATTTGAATAATGGCTACCCACGGGCCAGGCTTGACCCAGATTTCCCTATGGGTGCGTGTGCTCGATGGTGGTGAAAATAAATTCAGAAGCGAGCAGCCCTTTGTTTTTTCGTCTGACGTCTGTCGGGTGGATACCAAACCCTGAAAGTGCTCGTACTAGAGGCGCGGCTTAGCTCACACGATGCCTCGGGTCTCTATGTGCGCCGGATGCTGTTTCCCCATCTTTTATTCTCCATCCTTGCCCCCCCCCCCCCTTGTAATCGTCTTTAACATCGGAATTGCCGTATTATGGAAAAATTTAATTAGCTTCTCAGCCGCATCGTGGCGCGCACGTACCGGCAAAAGATAATAGAAGCGATGGGGTGTGGGGGCGGGGGAAGGGGGGGGGGCGTTGCGTGCTGGCGCATTCAAGCTCACGTTGAATATGAATATGCCGCCCCTTTTGTACTCGCGGCAAGGGTGTTGAAAAAAACAAATTATTTATAAAAGACGTTCCGCCGTACAACGTAACTTTTCCCTCTTTTGAATGCAATTCAAAAGAAGGAAACTTGAATGCGTATTACGTACGCCAAGCCTTTTGCACCTTGACGTGTTCGTAGTGCTGGCAGTTCGTCGGCGTTTTTTTCTCAGTTCGATAATAGCGTGCTACACGAATTTTTATTTTTTCGTTTCGTAGCTATTGTGCGGATTCTCTATGAACCGCCGACAATTAATTTGCTGCCGAGGACCGAGAGGAATTATTGCGTAATTGAGAAATAATGATTGCATGGCTTTCGTTAAACGTAAGTATCGAGAGAATTTCATCGATTTGGAGGAAAATGGTGAGAGGTTGAATCTAAAGAATTCTACGAATTACCTCACCCAAAAAACTCCGGAATCTGCTTGTTCGGACAGCGTAGTAATTATACTAATTAGTACGATGTTTCAGAAAAAAATCCAAAGCATAGCATATTATCTCAATGCAGAAGTTCCGGAATCTATTGCTTCTATTTGCTTTTCTTAAACATCGCACTAGTTACGCTAATTTTACTTGTGGCCTGATAAAACGAATCGCCCGTCGTGATGCTTATTTACAGGTGCTTATCTACAGGTTTACAAGTTTCACGAACGGCGTTTTGATGGGAACAAATTCAGCTTTGTTTTGCTTTTTTTGAAATATTTTCTATGATTTTTTTCGACCCCGTACCCACTTTTGTACGTGACTGTTTTTCGTAAATTTTTCGACCATCGAGAAAAACTTATGGAATTTTTTTTCGTCACTTTTACCCATGGTAAACTTGAAAGAGGTAGCAGAAGCACCATTTTCGTTTTTTTTTAAGTTTCGTACGACTTTTTTGGTAAAGGTGTTTCATTTTTGTTTTAAAAAAGACAAATTTTTGAAAATGCAACGTAATTCAAAAACTATAGGGTTTAAGAGAAAATTGCAAGATGTAAAAAGTTGCGTTTGCTTGGACCAATCGGTTTGCAGATAACCAAGTTTTTTAAATTTGGTTTATGTGTTTTTTCAACGGAGCTATCTAACTTTTAGTGCGGCAGGAAATATTGACTGATGTATCCAAACTTTTGAGCGGCAGTTTATATACCGTCGAACCTCGATATAACGAAATCCTCGATATAACGAACTTTCCTAGAGATTCGTTGTACAGTCGGAGCCCCCAATAAGAACGCTTCCCCTTTTTCTCGCTCGAGCGCTTCCCCCACTCCAACTCGAACCCCGAGCTCGAGTCAATTCGCCTCCGGGTTTCTGAATAAGAACGCCCAGCCTAGGAGAGCTTAGAAGAGTAAAATGAGATAAATATTGTATTGCACATTTCTGTTTTAAGCCATTCTCGTTATGCTATGAAGAAATGTTGCTATACAATACGATACCAATAATTTTTATTAATCAGACACATGCACTTTTCGAGTCAATAATAAACATTTTGTTCCCATTTATAACAAGTAATGTCTGTATATTTGAAGATTGTCGTACAAAATAGCCAAAGATTCAGATAAATGACTAAAATGATTTTCGTTGTGTTGAGTCATTTTGATCCATGGGGCACTTAACTGGAGGTTGAATATTTTCAAGAGAGCCGACTTCCTCCATTGAATATGAAGTGTCAGAGAAATGGAGTTTTTCAATGTCTTCTTTTTCGGTGGAATTAGTACAGCTTTGCAGTACAGACTTTGTTTGGGCTTACAACAAACTATTTTTCATAAACAATAGTCTATTTTTCGTTTCTTCCGTGACATCTTATATCGTTGGTGATCATCCACTATTATTCAATAACTAATATGTATGAATAATATTGAAAAAAAAACTATTCATTAAGTAGAACAAATGCGACAGAGAACGTCTTGCGCATGGACTACAAGTTGAAACTCGTTCGAGCGGCCCTTCTTGTTCAGAACCTAGCATGATGAAAAGAAAGAGAGAGACAGAAGGAGGCAGCGAGCGCGCAGCGCGCGCCTGGTGGGGGTACTCTAAAACGCTTCCCCTTGGGGGCTTTTGCGTTCTTATTAGGGGGTCGGAGTGTATGGAGGTTCGAGTGTATATATCCATGTAGCATGTTCTGTTGTGAATGGATAACGACAATGGATAGTGGATAATTCTACAAATGATATAAATCGACAATATATATATATATATATCGACAATAAATGGACAATTGACCGAAAATTCTGCATAAGATTTTTTTTCGTAAAGTTTTCTTAACATTTCAGGTTAAAATGACTTTTCTAGATGAAACAAATAACCGAGAGTAGTTTTTTTTTCAAGTGGGTCAAAAAAGTAATTATTTGTAGAAATGACATGCAAAAAACCAAAAGCAGATGATTTTTATCTCGAAATCCTTGGGACTTTTACTAAACTGTTATTTCAGCATATACTGGGACATGACCGGAGCTATCGACAGTTCCAGGATTATTCATAACAGGACACCCTGTACATATATTATGTTTGATAAACCTATAACGTGTTCAATAAAGCTCTCTAATTATCACAATAATATTAAGTAATTGATCTAGTTTGTGGGATACAACAAATAATTATAGGAATTCGTTTGGTCTCTTATGGCATAACTGCATAATTCTAAGATAACATACTAAAAATTCTCGATAGCGTGGGGTAAGTAGGCAGGTTCTGGGTTCAAAATATTTCCTCAGAATGAAATCATCTTAGAAGGCCAGGGAATGACTTAAAACTCCAAATTCCGTATTTCATTTTATTTTGAATTTATGAAATGTTCTATGCATATAGTACACGTTGATTTGCAGTGTAGATTCTAAGCAAATAAAGATTTATTCAAAGTGAATTTTTATTCATTTAATATCAATATATTTAATATATTAAAGAATAGCTGAAACAAATAGAAAAAAATCATTCCAAACAATTAGGATCCTGGTCGGTTATGAGACAAGGAAAAAATCTATTCGATTTAAATAAATCCTTTTGAAATAAAATCATTTTTTTGGCATTGTAGTGTCAACAATTTTAATTGGCCATCTCTCGAGCCACGACTACGAATAAAGGCAGGATTCTACTTTGGGCGCTCGAAAAAAGGCTATTTTTATCGATTTTAATGAGATTATGAATAAAAATATTGATGTAGGGTTTGTTAAGCTTAAACACTTTCGAAATACATTTTTTTTAATTATTATATATTTTATGCACTTTTAACACACAAAAACACCATTTAAATACAACGCCTCGATTAGTAGGTGGGTCTGCGCTGGTGTTGAAATTTCAAAAATGGACAATCTAAATCAGAAAAATGTTGAATTTTTGCATTCAATCTATCACTAGCAACCGAGTGAACTAGAACTTTCAATGTACATGCAAAAATAACACAATGGCGGCGAAAAAAAGGAAGAAAAAAAATTGCATGTTTTTTTACTGCTTTTTGCCAGAAAAATAGTAAAAATCAACATTTTTAAATAATTCTAGTTCAGCCGGTTGCTATAGGTGTCCAGAATACGTGGTTAAATTTTCGTAACAATCGGTTCAGTAGTTTCGGAAATTTTAGCACCAAGCGGTGTAAAAAAGTAGTTTCGAGATAAACGCGTTCAAAGTAGCTGACAGCAGCTGCTCGAGCGAACAAAGCCCGGTGAGAGGTTGGGTCAGCGCGTCAAATTAGCGTGCTCAGGTAGTTACGTTTGAGTGGCGGAAAAGTACAGTTGGACTGCTTGAATCGAATAAAAATTTTAAGAGAATATTCTTGAACATATCTACGTCCGAAAAATGTATTAAAAAACGATTTTTCCAAAGTCTCAAAGTAGAGTCCTGCCTAAAATGACAAATCTGGCGTTGCATCAGGCTGGTAACGATGCAATTTGAACGACAAATTGACTCGATTGAATTGGCCCATTGCGAAGAGGCACTAGCTTGTAGAGTCAGTCCGAGTCATTAACCACCACCCAAATAATCGTATACACAAATGTCACGAAGAACGCCCAGGCTGGTTGATTTCCGGCGATTGCGCGAACACTCACAGTGGCTGCGACAGGAATGGCAATAGTGAACACAGGTAAGACAATTCGCCAGATCGTATCTCATCGGAGGTCAAAAGGGCTTATCCTCGGGTACACATTTCTCTCTATCGATTCGGATTACTCGCCTCTGCAAGCTCGGGCTTTCTCTTCCGTATACAATTCTCTATTGCCATTCGCTTTACATCTCAACCTCCCCCCCCCTTCCATCCCTCGCCGCAGGTCCCTTCGTCCTGCCGCTATTCAGCGCCGAGCCCTTTTCCGCATCTTCGTATCCGGTCCTTCGCTTTTACCGTTCCTCCAGCTCTCCGTACACTACGGGCCATTGTGTCCTGTCCCGTCCACCCGGAGGCCGAGCTTTCATCCGGATTGGAAATCGTGAGCATCCTCGAACCCGTGACCTCGCGCACTATCGAGCTTGCTGCACAAGTTCCGCCGACTATGAGAACGGTAAAACAGGATGCACACACCGGAGGAGGTTTGCGCGACAAGGACCCACACCCGCGATAAATATACACGTGTATAAATGCATGCGTATAAATATATACGAGGTGAATCT
Organism: Ophion costatus; assembly: GCA_951751655.1. Taxonomy (NCBI): domain Eukaryota; kingdom Metazoa; phylum Arthropoda; class Insecta; order Hymenoptera; family Ichneumonidae; genus Ophion; species Ophion costatus. The sequence continues at coordinate 11,682,306 of OX632367.1, forward strand.
TGAAGGGTGCCTCTGCTGTAACATCCTCTCGCTCTTATTGTATACACAACATGAAGTGGATACACCAGAATCATCCCTCGTTTCCAACGTTTGCCGTTTGTACTTCTGGCTCTGTGTGTGAGGGTGTGTGTATTCGGGGGTGGGAATACGTTTGGGCTTGGAATAACCCTGAGAGGGAGGGAGAGAGAAGGACGAAGATGTATTGGGAGTACAAATAAGTCTCCGCTGACAAAAGATGACCCCACCAGAAGGTTACGGTTTAAATTGTCAGTAGTAAAACGTCATATCGTAAGGTTGCACATCTGACATGACGTAAGTCGAGTTTTTAGCCGAATAAGCGTTTTTTGTGGGAACTTTTGATTTTTTTTCTCTAATTTGAAGAAATCTGGAGCTGAGGTGCATCGATTGCTTGTAGAAGCGTATAGTGAGGATGCGTTAAGTGAGAAGTGTCGTGAGTGGTTTTAAGAGTATAATGGGTCTTCTCACTTTGGACGCAAAAAAAGGCTGTTTTCATGAATTTTTTTGACACGTTCATATTATAAGTAGATATTGTATTTATCTTTTTATCTATACTATTTATCAATGCTATAATATCTTTAGATATTATAGTATAGATGTAGATATATATTATAGATATAGATAGATATTTTATTATAGATATTGATATAAAAGTTGTTACACTTAATAAATACACTTTCGAAATACATTAAACGAAAATTTTTGTGTATTTATGTGACCCAAACAAACTTTAAACCCGTTTTTCTCGAAACAACGGTTTTCGACAGCTTGTTGATCCTTATGAAATTTTAACTACATATTCTTCACAACTATAGCTATAGCGCGCATTAAGAATTTTTTTAAATTTGATATTTACTATATTTTTTTGCCAATAACGGTGAAAAAAACACGTTTTTTTTTATTATTTCGAAAAATGTCCGCCATTTTGTTATTTTTGCACGTATAAAAAATCGTATGATATGCGCTATAGCCATTAACATACTGAATCGAAAACTGTTTGATTTTTTTGTTTCGGATCATCCATCTCCGAGATTTCATCAATAGCGCAGACTTGCAATTTTTTTAGGACACCTTTTAACTACCCTTTTCGTCTGTAAATAATGACTTAAATCGTTAAAAAAATGTATTTCGAAAGTGTATTTATTAAGTGTAACAACTTTTTGTGAATATCTATAATATAAACCTATAAAAAAATTCATGAAAATAGCCTTTTTTGAGCGTCTAAAGTGGGAAGAATTGGAAGCATTATTGGAGGGAGATCCGTGCCAAACGCAAGAAGAACTTGCACTTACATTAGAAGTGACTCAACAAGTTCTTTCACAATAAATGCCCAATTTTTATTAAAAAAAAAAACGATGACTTATTTGGATTCCTAATTTATTAAATTAGATCAGATTTATTACGCCTTGATAGTATTTCTAAGTATTAAAAAACGAACGTAAAAAAATTAAAAAACAAGCCTTTGATTAAAAGGTACCGAACTAAATAGTAAAAAAAATCATGTCCAATAAAATTGAAAATCAGAATAGTGTACCTACAAAAAAATCTTTCCGTGGTCACTCATTATAGGCGCAAGTACTTGAAAGGTACATAGTACTTAAAGGACTTAAAGGCATGTTTTTTTTAAATATGAAACATAAATTTTAAAAGCTTGAGGATTTTTTTCGGTCATTTTGAAGTAGTATCAGTACTTTGAAATAGTACTTATGACGTATGACGCCTCAAGCTTTAAAAATTTATATTTCATATTTTTTAAATAGCTGAGCCTAAATATCTAAGAAGTTTGGTCACGTAGCCAGCCAATGCGTGGTCAAAGAACAAGACAAGGAACATTACTTAAGTGCCCGCCGTCGATTATGTAGGAACTCGTGTACGAAAACATTGAAAACTATCAGCCGCGTATTTTCCTTCACCTGCGGAAAACGGTTTCAGAGGGGGAAACCACCCCTCAAAAAGAGGCGTGTTTGGGGGTGGTTTTTCAATTTCACCCACAATCAGTCCACCGATCTGAATGAAACAAAAACCAAAATTCTTTCAATGTTAAGCACTGAAAAATCCACCATAGAATAATTGAACAAAATACAATAAGCGCTGATACGTCTGCCTTGAGGGGTCGTTTCCCCCCTTAAAAACAATCCGCAGGTTAAAAAAAAGCGTGTCCGACAGCGTTCAATGCCTTACCACATATATGAGTTCCAACAAAATCGAAGGCGGAAACAAGTGATGTTCCTTGTGAGCCGATTGTGGCCACATATAGTGGAGCTGATGGTGATCAGCTACTGCTTTACGTTGTAGTCCGAGGCAGTCCTAGCATGATTGAATCGTACAAGAACGATGTTGCGAGGGTTGTCGAGAATGGGAATTGGCCCCCAAAGAGGTCCGTATGGCAAGGTGGACGTGCTTCGGGAGTCACGATTCCAAAACACAGAGGGAGCGCGTCACAGCGTTCATCTCGCGCGCGCCATTCTCGCTTCTGGCATACACGGCATGTGGTGGTAACGATCGTCGTCATTAGCAATGCTAATGCATCTTTCGTCTCTGATGAGGCGCGGTCCAACGCGCCCTCCCACCCTGCGCTTGTCCGATTATATATGTTCTAGCCCCGAGACCCGATCCTCGGGAAGCCTCCGTTTTCACGGATCCTCGGCCCTTGCCACCCCCGCAAAAGCCTCCCTTACCCTGCATATCCAGGCAGCGCTCGCTACCAGGCGGACAAGGTGGCATTGCCCGTGAGATTCAACGCATAAAGTGATGTTGGTCACGACCTTTTGCCCGACAGACCTTGGTGCCCGTGCACACGAATGGAGTAACGACGAGAGGGCGGAAAATCGTCGCTTGGAGGCCGGAAATACGCCCTTTTCATCCTGGACCACTTGCTTACGTGTGGTACCGTATCATCGACCTCTGTGTGTCTTCTCTGTCCTTTGCTATCTTGGTGCAGAAGCCCTTCCATCTCTCGCCCTCTCTCTCGCTCTCTCTCTCTCTCTCTCTCTCTCTCTCTCTCTCTCTCTCTCTCTCTCTCTCTCTCTCTTTCTCTCGGCCTGGGTCACCCTTACAGCTTCCGCTCGATGCATTACTCGACAAGGCTCTCTCGCTTCTCTTCCTCGGACACGCGACCTCCATATACGTACAAGCCACAGCATAATAATACCGTACCGTAACGCTTCCTGTACACAGGTAATAGTCGTTATCGTAAATTGTGGAACAAGATCGAGGTGAAAGCACCCGCGAGTCCCCACTAGTTTGCCGTCGTTATCATTAATTAAGCATTGTTATCGCTCTTGTTATTACTTTTGCGACTGTAACGTGCGTATCGGCAAATAAAACTGCTGTGGAGAGGGAAATGCACGTAATTGTTTAACGGCTATTAACAACAAAGCTTTTTGTCGGTTGCTAGTTTGCACGCGACGTGAACAATTACGTGCCGCCGCGGAGCTACAAAGAGAGTTTCAATCATCATCCGGGGCTTTCCAATTATCTCAGTGTGAAGTGGAAATGCCTCGATTAAGGGGTTATGCATGTTGTAGAGGTCGAAAAATCACTTTTTTCGAAACCTGTATATTTCGACACTATATATATACTGTCAGACATATATATATATATATAGGACTGTACATATATATAATACTGGACAGGTCCTGACCGACAACGAACGGCCCAAACCACGGAAAATGGAAACGCAACAGTTGGACAATAGTTTCCTTTTACGGTGTAAACACCCGCTGAGATAGGGTTTATGATATTCAACCCCTAGAGGGGCAAAAGGGGTTGTTGGAGTTTTGTATAGAACATTTTATTGTATTGGGTTTTATTGATTTGGAACTTGGTATAAGAATCTTTGAGGAAAATAATTGAACACGTGTTTGAGAATTTTTTGGAACAACCCCATTAAAGGGGTGAAAACGGGTGTCGAAGTTTATATGGAAAAAATCCTTGTAATCTATGTTTACAAAAGGCAAAGTCGTGACTGGATGACTGACTGATTCGTCATCGCCCAGCCTTAACCGCTAAATGTAGAAGCGTGACATTTGGAGGGCATGGCGATTTTTCTTATATAGGCACCATTGAGGGGGGGGGGGGGATTTTTTTTAATTTAACACAGTGTGGAGAAAAGGGGTGGCAAAGTTTGTATGGAAAGTAAATAAAAATCTGACCGGAAGATTTACTTGAAACTTAGTATCAGTGCTCTTTACCCCAATTGATGAAATACGTATTTTAGCGTTTTCCGAAATTCAACCCTTAAACGAAAGGGGGTTGCAAAGAACGGAGAATAACATAAATCTACTTGAAACTTTGTATAACTGCTCCTAGACACAATTTATGAAAATCCAGCGCTTTTGGACATTCAATCCTTAAGGGGAAAAGGGGGTAGCAAAGTTTGTACGGTAAAATAAACACGTGGTCAGATTTACTTGAACCTTAGTATTAATGTTTTTCAATATAATTCTACGTGTTCCTTAATGAAACCCTTCTGGAGCCCATTACATTTAGGGACGTTCAACACAAGTCTACGAGAGCGAAGCCACGAGCGGAAAGCTAGTCGTCTTATAGATGTTCCCTTCGGTCGAAACTTAAACCCTTCGTTGACACACTTGTATACGGCCGCGACTTTGATACACTGGGTCAATTTGACCCGGATAGTACTTCATCCACCTGCCCTGTACAACCCTTTGGTCGGTTTTTGATCAACAAAATCAGGGATACATTTTAAACATTTCCTAATACCTCTGCATAATTAAAATTCGGAAAGTGTACAATTGAATTGTTGCAAAAAATTATTGAATACTTCCAGTTTTGGAAAAGTGAGCATTTTATTTCAAATTCGTCCCGGTCAAAATGACCCAGTGTGTCAACAAAGGGTTAAACGCTTTTTTCTCGAAAGTACGTTTTCAAAGTCGGCGAGAAAAATGTCTCGAAAACTATTGCATCGATCTTTCTCAAATTTTTTGGACTTTTTCTAGATGTGAAAATATAGTATTTGTTCGGAGGATTTTTTTTTCCGATGTATACTTTCGATTTGGCGAACGAAAAATGCCCATTGTTGGCAAAAATTTGAACTAAAAAACCGAAATCTGCTTGATTTTTGTATATTAGAGAACCTGGGTCAGAAGGGCTCGCGCAAAAGACGTTTTTGAAAGGTGCTTCCCGGACGTCGGCTGTAAATCGATAATAATTCAATACTTTTCCACAAAAAAAATCACAACGTGTTCTTTATATGATACTCTTTCAAATGCCTAATTTTTGTAGAAATTCATCATGACAATTTAAAAAAAAATCTTTAAAATAAACTGTTTTCTACTGTTACAACTAGGCATAACCCGTTAATGGAGATAGCTTCGACCCTATCGCACGTTTACATTTTTATGGACAGCACTAGTGAAATTGCGCAAAAGCTTATACGTTCCAAAGCATAGGACATTGTTAACAGAGGTCCGCTACCTAATTAACCGCAGACACTTTCACAGCTTCTCGTTGGCTCGTTTTCTGCAAGGGGGTGGGACACCGCGTGACATTTCCTGTCTACGCATCGCAAAATATTCGGGTTCTTTACACCCCGTTTGAACCTACAAATATCTGTAAGTGCGTGAAGAAATTCCTATTTGGAATTTTTCCTCGGAATCAGTTGATATCAATAAATAATTCTACGTATCCGTGTAAGGGATGCTCATACGAGGGCTGCTATTTTTGTTGGCAATTTTTTTCAGCAAAAACAAATCTCCGAAAAAAATCTCCCAAAGAGGGTATTTTCCATCAGATACATGGAAATTGTCTGTTCTGATAATTCCCACGCTATACGATTGGATTTAACGAGATGATTTTTTCTATGCTGCTCTTTCAGGCTGCACAACGACAAGGGCGGCGGAGCCTGGTGTCCGAGAAACATGGTCACGAAAGAGGGCAAGGAATTTCTCGAAGTGAAGCTCCACAATCCTCGAATAATTACGTCAACCCAGACTCAGGGTAGATTTGGCAATGGGCACGGTGTCGAGTACACTGAGGAGTACTTCATCGAGTACTGGAGGCCGGGCTTCAACAAGTGGGTGCGGTGGAAAAATCGACGGGGTATGCACGTAAGTGCTCCGTATCATATGAAATCCATTTACCTTGTTGTACATTTTTGTCGTTCAACGAGGTGAAAAAATAGTATTTTTTATTTAGCCAATGAATATCATTTATATACAATTATATAATATTATAATATTATATTATTATATTTAATAAATATTATATAAAGTGAATTATATAATATTATATATATATATTATTTTTTTCAAAAGGAAAAAGTGTGTATAAATGCAAAAAAAAAATAATATTTATACACCAGCGGCATTTTGCAAATTAGGGCTGATTTTTCTACCAAAATCATTGGAATACAAGCAATTAGATGGATCTGAAATCTGATCAATTTTCAATAGCAATTCCACATTTTGACCAACCGATACTCGTCGATTTCTATGAGGTTGATGGTAACGCGATATTTTTGTGTCCCATATCGCGTGTCCCAATAATGGTAACGAAGGTGGCGTAAAATTCGTGGTTAAGTGGTGAACACTTTGGACTCCGATATAGCAGCGAATTGTATAACAGCGTAATCATCATCATCATCATCATCATCATTATCGTCGGTACGCTCATCGATTCGTTTGCGAAACTTCACGTAGACAATTTAATTGACGAAGCTTGTACATCACTCCTGGCTCGCCGTATTTTAGTCGTACCGTTGCGCGTGTTTCAAACCACATACACGTATGTATGCACAAGCGTGTGGTAGAATCGCGTATGATAATCGAGGGAGCACCGAATATTTTATACTGTATGACTGCTCGAAATTTTGAGCGGTTCGATCGCAAAAGTTTGATGAAACTTTAATTATAAATCGATATCGATTGATACGTGCTAATATCGAGTCACTAATTGGTTTTGAATAATATTTTTTAAATCATTTTACGACATTATCGGGAGAAACTGTTCATTTGAATCGAAGGAAATTTTGGTCGCCCTGATGGGCTCTTGTTCTATATTCGATGAGATTGTATATTTACACCAAATAAATATTTTAATTCATTATAAACGAGCTCTCAGAAAAATCGTTCATTTGACTGCAATAAAATTATAAATAGACTGTCTCGTTTACAGCACTTAAATTCAATTGCAGTGAATGAAAAAGTCTAAAATATCATTACAGTATGGTTTATTCACTGCAATTTAATTGAATTAAAAAATTCAGTGCAGACTTGAAACAGTCGATTCGAAATATTTTATCTCGCCATAGGAGAATGCTGATTTAAATAAAAAAATGTCCGTTTGACCCTAATGCTATTTTATTCGTACTAATGAGTTTATTCGTTCCGGCGATAAATATCGGTGCTTTTTCTATTTCTTAAAACATCTTGTCACCATCGAATATTCGTTCTAAAATGACGACCTAAAACACGTTTGACTTGAATGAACGATATTTTGGAAACTCTCGCCCAACGAGAAGTGCGCTCCCAATGGAAGTCTCGGTTCATTTCAAAATCGTATAAATACTTCGCTAAAAGTTTAAAAACCCCTATTTTCGGGAAAAAAACGTACATCGACTATGCATTAATCAGCTGATTCTAACGAGCAACTTCTCGCGGTGTGTACAAAAGGGCAAATTAAAAATGTGCAACCCTCGGCGTAACTATTTACCGTAAGAAAAAAGAGCTTTCCGCACGAGCTCGAATTAAGCTGAGGTGTTCAAACATCCGGAGTGAGCACGCGAGCGATATCCCATTTTTCCACGTACGCTTATGCGCGATCCCCGTACTCGTTACACCCTTCCGAAGGGCAATCTACCCGCGCCCTTTCGAGGCCTCATTGTCACGGAGATTTGCACAAAGTGCGAATCCACGGCGCACACGCCGAGGTGCAAGAGCTCGGGGGGAAAAAGGGGCGCCGAAAGCCCCGGGGTGAGAGTGTTAAGGGTTGCGCGAAACGCAGACTGGAAGGGTCTGAACTGTATATACGGGTCGGTGGTTGTAGGTTTAGACCTAGCCTCAATCTGGCCCGGCATGAGATCCTCCGAGCTCAATATCGTCGTGCTAACTTCGCAGTGCCAGCAGGAATAGCAAGGATCTCTAAACTCGATCGCCCGCTTTATTTTTGTTCTCCCTTTTCCGCCCTTTCTCTCTCTCTCTCTCTCTTTCTCTTTTCTCCATTTCTCCGTCTTTCTTTTCCTCCTCCCGTACATCACTATCTCCTCGTCCTTTTTGTTCGGCAGCATTTTTTTCGGCCCTTTTTTTCGTCCACCGCTACGGCGAGCTTACTTTGAATACGCCGTGTGACATCCCGTTATCGCGTGCCGTACGTGACTCGAGCTCTATACCGGCATTTTACCCGTCTGTCGAGCAATTTTGCCGTGTTGCCTCGAAGGGGCTCAGGGAATATAAGCGGGAACGAAGGACAGCCGGAGCGAGAAAACAAGGACAAACGAGACAAACGCAAAAAGGGGAAAAAACAAGAGAAGGTATGAGAAAGCAAGAGAG
>OX632367.1:11695833-11785833 GCA_951751655.1 Ophion costatus
CACCGGAGAAAAACTTTCCGCTGAAGTGGAAGACGTAACGGAGAGAATATTTTACAGATTTTTCTCCATCATTTTCCCCTGACAATTTGGAATCTTCCTGGCTGGCTGCCAACCAAGGAGCCGCGGCGATTCAGCTGGAGTTTCGTGAGTGAAGCAATGATTTGCTTCAAATAGCAAAGAGCGACGGCAATTACCGTGGCAAACAGATTAATTCCCCGGGAAAGTGAGGTAGGAGGACACCACGATGACTGCAGGACTAATATCCGTTGAGCGCTTAGTCCGCGAAGTGGCTCAAAGTAATTGCGGAAAGATCCCGGATCATCACCGGAAATGAAACGTGGACGACCTCGACGACGTCGTCCCCCCTCCCTCTCTCTCTCTCTCTCTCTCTGTTTTTTCCTCGTCCTGCGTTTCACCCTGCACGACCTCGTCTTGTTTTCTCGGTCTTCCAGTATCTTTTCTTTCGCTCGGAGCCCCGAGTGCTTTCATCCACGAAATCCCTGGTAGAATCTCTTCCGGGCGACGAACGAGATTCTAGTTTACCTTGGCAAGAGACAATTAAGCTCGACCCAGTGACCCAAGGAGCTTCATCCGGAGTTGTATCGCCGCCAACGTTCTTCCCCACAGATGGTTCGTTCATCGGAGACGCTTCGGTAAATAATTCAGTAAATAACAAGGTACAAGTTGGACACTAAATTTGATCAGCTCCGTAACGTCAGCGACCTAAGCCACTCAAAACATCTGATTAACGGGTCGCGATCTTCCATCCTCGTGTTCAAAAAGAACGGCCTCCATAGCTTTTCTCGCAACGCATTTTCTGGATAACGAACTTGAAGAAAAAATTAGCTTTCTGGCAAAGTTCAGGCAGGATCATTATCTCGTGACAAACGACGAACAGCCATAATCTTGACTTTGGTGGCTCGTTTGGATCTGGTGCTTGGACTATGGGAGCTTTTCGATATTGTTTCATGCCCAGGTGCTAAATCCAAGTTTGCCTAAGAATTGGGGTGTAGGATTTTCTAGGGGATGAAGAGGGGTGGCGGTGGATTGATACTAAACTGTAGTTTGTTTGGGTTTGTTTGGGTTGAGGGTTGTAACCCCAACGAACAGTGGGACAAAATGTTCAGAAAAATCAGAGCTTTACTATTGTCCGCAGCGCCGAAGTCGTGGAAGTTCATCGTGGGGGTGAAAAAATGGAGTAAAATTTAGACAAATCAGATTTGATTCAATAACTCTTCAAGAACCACTCGTACAATTTTTGGTTCTACTGAGAATGTTGTAGCCCTTTACAAGACGCGTTGATCGAGTATTTGGTCATCCCTCTCCGATGATATCTTCACCCCTAAAAAAATGGTTTAAATATTTTTTTAAATTGTTTATTGAATAGCTCGAAAACAATCGACTTTTCGGGTATGGTTTAGATGTACGAAATGTAGAAAATAATTTCCTCTGTATTTTCGTTTGCATGTACCACCCTTGAATTTTGCTTTTTCCAAACCCTCTCAGGGGTTTAAAATTCAAAATGAAATTCTGGGAAAATTATTGACCGTACAAATTCACCGCCGTGGAACAATTTCTTTAAGTTATAACAATGATAATGATACTTTCATTTATTCAATTCCGATATCGAACAATCGGTATTATTGGAGTCCAATATCGGTTTTTCAATGTCGGATTTTTGGTCTGTTGGTTTGGTTGATATTCCGGTTGCTTTTGGTATTATGGAAAGCTGGTGTCTCTTGTCTATTTGGATCGCTATAAATCGCCATATTACTCTTCGATCCTGGATGATTCAGCTTCCTCGGAAGATTCTCATCAATTTAACGCGTTGTCGTAATGCGACACGACAGGATCTGAAGCGCGAATCTACTCTGCGCCCTATACTCTTGTTTATGGCTGTATCAATTATTCGTGTCGCGTAACCAGGTAAGATCCGCTCGTATCTCCCTCAAGAGCACTGGAGGTTGTTCCCGTGCGATACATCCCTCGTATGGGTCAGGATGACTCATCTCACAGCTGCGTTGCACCGTATACAGCACGTGACCTCGCGGCGATGCGTTTGCGCTCGTATTGCTCGCTACTTTGGCCGCCATTCGAGGCGACCCTGATAGGATCTCTCAATGGCCGTGGAGCTTTAAAAGGCACGTTTCGGTGGGTGGGGTGGAAGTGAACGCAAATTACTCCGTCCGCGGCAATGATATCGCGGGGCGTGTAACTCGAGGACCCCGTGCTCGATGGGTAATCCAGTTTCATATACGCGATATCGAGAGGCGATGGGGGGACGAGGTATTGCGCTGAAACGGGAGGACAAAGGCACGATGCTCCTCCAAGGGTAGCGAGATCCTCGATATCGAACACTTCGGACGGTCTTCAGCCGTTATATTAGCTATGAGACACCTGTGCCACACGCGCTGGAGAGTCTCTCGATTGGCTTCGAATATCCGCAAATCTTACCACTGAAGCCGATCAAGGGTGCAAATTGTGCCGAAGATATCTCGATACGGACATATATACTTTACTTGCTTTCCGCCCGCAGTTTCACTCGTGTAGACTTGTGTTGAATGCTCCTTAATGAAATGTGCTCTGGAAATGTTTCATTAAGGAACACGTAGAATTTTGTCGAAGGGCATTAACACTAAGTTTTAAGTAAATCCGAACAGATTCTTCTTTCACCGTGCAAACTTTGCTACCCGCGATCCCCTTAAGGTATAACACCACAGCGGCAGAAAATAAGGCCCAACTTTGACAGTTTATTTTGGTAGTATGAAAAAAGGAATAGAATTTCTTTTGAGAGGGTTTGTTTAACACATATTAAAGGATTAAAAAATGTTATTATAATTTTCATACAAAATGGCGGCGACAGAGATCATCTTTAAAAAGGTGTTTTTCACGAATAGCTTTACGGGAGGACGATTTTCTCGTAAAGTACAAAGTACCAAGTACAAAGTACCAAGTACAAAGTACCAAGTACAAAGTACCAAGTACCAATCACAAAGTACCAAGTACCAAGTACAAAGTACCAAGTACCAAGTACAAAGTACCAAGTACCAAGTACCAAGTACAAAGTACCAAGTACAAAGTACCAAGTACAAAGTACCAAGTACCAAGTACCAAGTACCAAGTACCAAGTACCAAGTACAAAGTACAAAGTACTAAGTACAAAGTACCAAGTACAAAGTACCAAGTACAAAGTACCAAGTACAAAGTACCAAGTACAAAGTACCAAGTACAAAGTACCAGGTGGTCAAATTTGACCCAAATGATAGCACATCATCAATGGTCCAAAAACTCTTTAAATTGTTTTTAAAATATACTTTTCAAGCGCTTTACATATTTTCGTAAACAAGATTTATGCTATTTTAAGATTCATTCATTTTATATACCTGCATAATGTGTTTCCAAAACTCAACGTCCAAAATGTGACGGGATCCATCATGATTCATATCCGATTCTGTTCAATAATAGAATCTAGGATTCAAATCGGATTCGTACATTCCAATGGGGAATCCCAATGGGAATCCAATGTCCGAGCATGACGTTCTGTCATCGCGATCCAACGCGACGACCCATTGGATCCCTATCTGGAATTAGGGTCAAGCATGGGAATCCAATTGGATCATTACGACAATTTCTGCACGGGCTATTTCGAGCCTCCCCCTAGAACGAGCTCACGTCTTGCGTATAGTGAACAAAAGTCTCGGCAAACGCGCGACACTCGAAAAATGAGTAATTTGAAATGAGAGGAATCCATATGGAACGTATCTGCGCAATGTTTCAAGCTTCGCCGTGTCCGGGTTTTTCGGCACCAAACATATCAATACCATAGCGCTATTGGACGTTTTCCACACGCGGAACAAAAATCTCTATAACGCGGCATACAACAGAGACCGGAAAAATGAATTCCAACGGCCGGGCAGTAATTGTTTTGCACGTATCTTTCTGTACAATTTTTTATGGAAAAAAATCATACATCTATGAAGAAAGAGCTACATACGAATGAACAAACTCGGTGCATTCTGTACATCGCAAAATGTACTTCGTCAAGCGATGTCGATGAATCTCTGTTGCACGCTTAAACTTCTCGGGCGATTCGGGTGCGAGTGTTTCAGTTTGGAGCTCCACCAGCCTCCGGTGAATGGAGTTTTTTTGTTCCTCCCGCTCGTTGATTCATTTCCATCATTGTGGAAAATAAAAGAGGGTGCCATCGGACCAGAGTCACAGTACCATAGGCAGTACAAATCCAGCCAATTTGTATATTTTACGCCCAATTTCCGGTAGACCATTCCCACGTATCGACGATCTTTTCAGTATCAATCGGAGCTTCATCGTCGAATAAAAAACTTGAATTCAGATTGGATCAACTGTGCAGTGTTTGACGAACGCATACCTGATGAAAAGTCACCTTCAACTCGTTACTTCTGAGCAATGTTGGCTGTCAGCACTTTGAGATGCTTTGGCTGCTTTGATGAAGGTTCCTAATTTTTTTCGGGTTCATCCCACATGACAGCTTATTCGTTTTTTTTTGGATTCTTTTTTCATGCACCACCAAAATACACTACCTTTGAGTTTTTACTGCACATTTATTAACCGTTTCACAGTCCCTCAGAATTTTACCAAACAAAAATAACGAGTTGAATCGTTCTTCCATCCTTCTAAAGACACTTATGTGTGAAAAAAAACTTGGTTGATGGCTGTCATGATTCCGGAGGGCTTGCTCGTCACCTCGTCGTGCAAAAAATGTTCGATTTTCTGGACCTGTTACCTGGGATGACCGCCTTCGTGAATTCTTGATTTTGGGAACAAGGCGTTCATGGAAAATGAGTTTTGTATGGCGTTTCATTCGGCTCAAGGTGATTTTGATGACATTGGGGGTTGGACAATGTTGGATACGGGGACGATCAGCTACCATGAGGATGGTCTTCGAACTCGAGTATCTTTAACATCACCTTTACCCATATATGCAAAGGTAGAGTGGGATAGTGAGGATGTTGGGTAACGCACTCTGGCATTCATACCCCACTACCCCCGCACCAACATTGCCGAGGCTAGAGCAAAGAGTTAAGGCTCAAATTTACATTTAGAGAAGCTACCAGAAGGGAAACTCGGAGACACTCAAGAGGTAGGGAGATAGAAAGAGGGGAGAGAACGATGACACGGACACCTCTCACTGCACGTTGCTGCTGTTGTATACTAATCGGATCCGGTGGATGGGAACCCCCGAGAAAATGGAAGTTACCACTGTCTGCATGATGCCGGTGGAACTCGTCGCGAGAAATTCGTTCTTCGGAACGTGCTGTAAACACACGGCCCATTGACCCTACCAAATTCCACGTTCCGACAATGTCTCTTTCCTGCTCTTTGCCCGTCTATCTGGCCTCTCTCTCTCTCCCTCTCTCTCTCTCTCTTGCTCTCTATATCTCTTTTATCCGAATTCTGCCCAGAGTCTACAAAATAGACAAATAAATGCACGTCCCTCTGTCCACATATAATAACGGAGAGCCAAGCTCTGAATTCAGAAAAAGTGGATCCCAAATCATACCTAGATAATTGAATCTCTTGGAAGCTCTTCCTGCAATTGCTGCGTTCTTTTATGTCCTTGTTCCGGTCACAACTGGGAGTAGAGCTTGGACTGTCGGAGCTTTTTATATTACTTCTATTTCTATTATTATATTATTATATTATTATATTTCTATTATTACTATATATTACTAATACTTCTATTTGTATTTCTATTATTTCGATATCAACAAGTTGTCATGGTGGAGTACCGGCATTTCGATATTTATCGATGTTTATGTGAAACCTTGATTAAAAAGGTTAGAAGCTGGAAAGTGAAGGTGGAAGTTATTGTAATGATGGTATCCAGCTAACAAGGAACATCAATTAAGTATCTGTTATCGATTTTGTTGGAAAGCATATAAAACCTCGCGAATAAATAAGTTGACACGATTTTTACACACTGGGTCAATTTGACCCGGATAGTACTTCATACACCTGCCATTAACAATCCTTCGATCGGATTTATAGAGAGAATTTAGGCATACACTTTAAACTTTTTAAAAATATGTTTGCATCATTAAAATTCGGAAAATATCATATTAATCTGCTCTAAATGATCATTGAAAATATTCAATTTTGCAGAATCGAGCATTTTATTTAAAATTCGTCCGGGTCAAAATGACCCAGTGCGTCGACGATTAAACGTGATGAAAAAAAACGAGTAAAAGTATTAGGAGTACAAATAAGTCTCCGCCGTCTTTAGTAAAAAAACATTGGGCATTTATTGTGAAATAACGGTATTTCGTTTTTTATTCAAATTGAAATTGCTTGTTGAGACACTCCTAATGCAAGTGCAAGTTCTACTTGCGTTTGGCACTAATCTCCCTCCGATAATGCTTCCAATTCCGCGTCATCGTACACTTTCGGCCTTCCGCTACGTTCTTTGTCTTCGACGTCAAACTCACCGTTCTTAAACCTTTGAAACCACTCACGACAACTTCTCTCACTTAAAGTAGCCTCACCGTGTGCTTCTACAAGCAATCGATGTGCCCAGCTACAGATTTCTTCAAATTGAAGAAGTAAATCAAAAATCCTGCCAGATGTCCAACCTTACGATATGACGTTTTACATCTGACAATTTCAACCATAATCTCCTGGTGGGGTCATCTTTTGTCAAACGACTCCCAATAAATTAAATGAAAATAATAACAATTCCAATGACATTTTTTTATTTCTTTCACTCTGATATCGACATATGGGTATTATTCGATCCAATGTTGATTTTTCCATATCGTATTTTTGGTCCGATATTCCGTTTTTTTTTATATTATCGAAAACCGGTATCCATGATTTATCTGGAAGTAAAGCAACGCCCCACAAGAAGGCACGCAAAGCTACTGCGAATCATAAGTGTTGCAATCCTTCAAGCTGGTGGTTCGAGTCCAAATATTCCATACAGGCCTAGAACAATCGACGTAATAATTCTCGCAATTAAAATGCCATGCCGGCATTTCGGTACGATTCCCATAGCTCCTAAAACAAAATTGAGGTAAATATTCGGAAGTGGGGCTCCTGCTAGAATCAGGCTAATTTTCTTCAAGGGTTCAAACCAACCCAAACAAACTCAAAAAACCCTAAACAACCCCAAACAACCCCAAACAGCCCTAAACAACCTTGAACAACCTCAAACAACCCCAAACAAACCCAAACAAAAATCAGCCTGATTCTAGCAGAAGCCCCACTTCGGAATATTCACCAAAATTGAAAAAAAAATCCTCGCTTGACCGAGCACCGAGAGCGCAAGTAAAAAAAAAACACATGTTCTGTTGCAGCTCCTCGCGGGTAACCACAATCCTTACACGGAGATGGAGCAGGTCTTTGATCCACCGATAATCGCGACTCGCATACGTTTCATCCCCTACACGTCGCACATACGGATCGTTTGTATGCGAGTCGAGCTCTACGGATGTCTCTGGACCGGTGAGTATCGGTAGCACCCACGAAACCGGAGCAAGATGGGAATGCTAAGGTCATGTTTAAATAATACAATACATATCCGTCAACTTTAATTATCCTTTTAAGCTAATCAGCAATTATTAATCTTTTAATCTTGGAAACAAAAAATCAGTCTTTCTGATTATTAGCATACATTATGTATTTTTAATTAAACCTTCATTTTCCCCATCTTTCCCTGTATGCGGGGCAAGATGAAACAGCGGTGGGAGCATTATGGGACCATAATTATTGGCACCTTTCGCAAATAAAAATGGTTTTATTCTCAATGCCAGCAATTTGATAAGCCAATCATCTAAGATCTGTAGTATTTGGGCCAAAAAATCTTACTTACTATCTTTTAAGGGGTCTTCTCACTTAAGACGCGAAAAAGGCTATTTTCATGAACTTTTTGATAGGTTTATTTTACAGATATTGATATAAAAGTTGTTACGCGTAATAAACACACTTTCTAAATACATTTTTTTTTTAACTTATTTATTTAAGTCATTATTTATAGACGAAAATGGTAGTTAACAAAATGTCCTAAAAAAATTGTAGGTCTGCGCTGTTGATGAAATCTCGGAGATGGATCATTCGAAACAAAAAAATCAAGCAGTTATAGATTCAGTACGTTAATGGCTATAGCGCATATCATACGATTTTTTATATATGCAAAAATAACAAAATAGCGGACATTTCTCGAAAAAATAGAACAACGGGTTTTTTCACCGTTTTTGGCAAAAAAAAGATAGTGAACATCAATTTTTTTTAAATCCATAATATGCGCTATAGATATAGTTGTAAAGAATATGTGGTTAAAATACCATAAGGATCGGTTCAGTAGTTTCGAAGATTTTATTAACAAGCTGTTCAAAAACGTTGTTTCGAGAAAACCGCGTTTAAAGTTTGTTTGGATTAATCCTTCAAATGAGTCGCTTATCTACAATCTTTTATATACGCGACTTTTCTGAAAAGTGGGGCGAAAATATTTTTTTCCCTATTTTCTCATTTATTGGGTTATAAATAATGATATTCAGTCGGCCGAAGCTGAAATCCTCCCCCCCCCCAGCCCAATAAAAAGTTGTCGAGTTTTTAAATTCGCGGAAACACTTGATAAAATAGGGCATTTTCGAACATTCCGACGCCTATATTGGGTTTGTTTGGATTTTTGAGAAATTCGAAATGTTTTTGACCGATTTTTTGCTCGTAAAAAACTTGATTATGAAAAATTTCAGCTACCCCCGACTGAATATCATCATTTATAACCCAATAAATCAGAAAATGGCGAAAAAAATAACAAAATAAAAACTAATTTTTTGAAAACGTCACTTATCTGAAGAATTACCGAAAACCGTGCCCCACCTCCATTATTGAAAATTAATAAAAAATATACCATGTAACCCACAAAAGTGGTAATAAAGCATACCCTAAGTCTCAAAAATGGCGAATAAAAACTAACCTTAAAAAATCAAATCATCAAATTTTTTCCGCGCCTAGAGGAACTCCCTCCTTGAAATTCATAAAACGGCTATAGAGAATGAGAAACGACCGCGGCACTTAGACACACGGTTGATTTATCGAACCGCAAGGGGTGGTCGCATTCGCTTGTGCACGAAACGAGCACTCGGTATCGGCCCAGCAAGTACATTTTATACTCCGGTACTTGCGATCTTTATTTTCCTCGACGAAAGTGCGTCCGAAGGGTAGTATCTGTTGCTGTACCCTCCGCCACGTTACGATCCTCGGTTATCCGAGTTTGAGGATGCATACCCGTACATTCCTTAGCAAAAGTGAGTATTGGTGAGAATTTTGAGTACTTTGCGGTACCATTGAAATCTGAAAAAAATCAACCACATTGAAGATGCTAATAACATTGGTTTTGAATAATGAGAATGCCAAAAATGGATAAATAAATTATTTAAACAAAAATTTGTAAATAAAATTTCCGGTAAACTTGATTTTTTGTGACGTTAAATGAATTATGATATTTTTCTGAATAAATGTGATTTTTAAAAGAATTTTCTCTCTATTCCGAAAATTCCGTTTTTGGAATTTTTCAGAGGCAGCTCTGGTTCAATACCCCGGACACTTCTTGGATTTAAGGTCTTAGGCCACAGTAACCAGTATAAAATCATGTGCGAATTTAACAATTTTTTTTCGTACGAAAAAGTGATTCTCTCATACAATTAATTACACATCTATTTGGTATGAATATCAAGCTTTTAGAAAAACTATTTTTTTTCGATGTACAAAATGGTCGATTACTAATATTTTCGTTGTTATCTTTTTTAGGCGCTCCGCGGCGTGACATTTAGCATCCACAATTTTTTTCTTAGAATAAAAAACCAAAATTCTCGTCAATCTCTATTAGAATGCCTAAAGAAGTACGTAGGGAATTAAAAAAATATGGAATATGGAACATTGCTCCGAAAACATATTGAAAATTTGTGACTCTTCATCCATTTTTCAAAATTAAAAAAATTAACATCAAAATAAAAAGAAAATTCTAAAAAAAATCATACCCATTCAGAAAAATCAACGAATTCATTTTATAATATAAAAAAATAATTAGCCGGCCATTTGTTGAACGATGATTTTTTAACAATTTGCTTATAACTTTTTTGCATTATTATCACCGGAAATGTCATTGGCATCTTCGATGTGGTTGATTATTTTTTAATTTTCATTGCATCGCACCACTTTTGGTAGGCAATGTACGGGCAATATCCTTAAGTTAGCTTCACGAAAAATTTCGGGGGGTGGATGCCCGGTTGGTGGCCGGCGTCGAAACGAGAGGGAGGAATAAGTACACAGCTGCTTCCGCATTTATTCGGATTGAAATGAAGCAGCGAATGGTTATGCGACGGGCGCGAACATCGGGTTAGCTTGGGCCAGCAACAAAACGGGGCTAACGATTCACCCAAGTGGACGCGGTTGGTCCTCTCCATGACTGGTGGGCGATGGTGACTGGCCCGCGAGGGATTAGGTCCTTCATTGGTTCGTAAAAAGTTCGGAGCGATAAAAGAGCGAGCGCGTTGAGGGGTGCGACGAGTCAACGGGCGAAGGGTTGCAACGAATTCGCGAGGGTGAAGTTAATTGACATTTCAAGTGGTCGGGCTCTTTCCAACGGTGAATTTCGTCAACCTTCCGTCTGCTTTTTCACATTTTTATCGAGACGCAATTGCACGTGAGCATTAGTCGACTTTACGATCGAAATTGATTTTTGAATGGAAAATTATCGGCCCGTGGTGAAACGGGCAATCTCACGGTTCCTAACGCGTGAAGAAAAAAAAATCTTTTGTTTTTTTTCGCAAACTCGCGACGAGATAACTTTTACCTCGACGTTGCAAGCGCGAGCGTGTTCCCGAATAATTTTGCACGATCCGTGCGTAAGAAAATTCAAAGCAGCCGAGAGAGAGAGAGGGGGGGGGGGCACGAGTATGGAGCGAAAAGATCGAACGAGGGAAAAAAAGGACTTTTATCGGTGAGGGCCCAGGTGGACCAGAAACTCCGACGTTTGATCGATTACGCCCGCGACTGAGATCGTCCTTCCCTTAAGATGGGATTCCCCGTATTAACCGACGTTTATTTTTACCTCTATTTTCTTCCACCCTCACGTGCTTTTTTTCGTTCAAAGCCCGACGTTTGTTCACGAAAAATTTAACGAGCCAACAAGTTTACGGCGCCGCCGCGGAATTTACGATTCCTCAAGAGCTCGTGGCTCACTTTTCTTTCTGCGTTTCGCGATGGCCTTGTTAAAGCCTTAGGCCACAGTAACGGGTATACAGTCGTGTGCGAATTTTACAACTTTTTTTCGTATGAAACAGTGATTCACTCATAAAATTAATTACACGTCTATTTTGTACAAATATCAAGCTGTTTGAAATTTTTTTTTTTTTCAATATACAAAATGGCCGACTACTAATATTGTCTTTCGTTATCTTTTTTTAGGCGCTCCGCGGCGTGACATTTAACATCCACAATTTTTTACCTAGAACAAAAAACAAAAATTCTCGTCCATCTGCATTAGAATACCTAGAGGTATTCGAACCTAGAGGTATTAGAATACCTAGAGGTAGAGTACGTAAGGAATTTAAGAAACATTGTTTTATTCAAAAGTTGTAGGTATTTGAACTTAAGGATGTTGAGTCCCTATGAAACATGTTAATGTTAATTGTTCAATAAATAGCTTCTTAATCGTCATGAAATTTTTACACGACCTCCTGAATACTTCATGCAAAAACATACCAAATTTTCAGAATTCTATCATCATTACTTCAACC
This sequence comes from Ophion costatus, assembly GCA_951751655.1. Lineage (NCBI taxonomy): Eukaryota > Metazoa > Arthropoda > Insecta > Hymenoptera > Ichneumonidae > Ophion > Ophion costatus. The sequence goes on from OX632367.1 coordinate 11,707,611, forward strand.
TCCTTAAGGGTTGAAATAAAAAATGATAAGAAAATTCGGAAAATTTGGTATGTTTTTGTATGAAGTATTTAAGAGGTCGTGTTAAAATTTCACGACGATTAGGAAGCTCGTTATTAAAAAATTGACATTTTGTTAAGAACAATTTTTAAAAGAAATTAAAAAAAATGTATCAATAAACTTCGTTTTGTTTCCGTTGCTTTCAGTATATTGTAGATATTATAAAATTGAGAGGTCAAGAAAAAAAACTTATTGCAAAGTTACATCAGTTTCCATAAAACAACATTTAATTTGTGAATGTTAATTGTTCAATAACGAGCTTCCTTATTGTCGTGAAATTTTCACACGACCTCTGAAATACTTCATACAAAAACATACCAAATTTTCAGAATTTTATCATCATCTGCGATTTGGGACTCAACATCCTTAAGAAATAAAGTTAAGAAATAAATATTATCTTCCCCCCAAGGGAAATATAAAATATAGTCAAAATATGGTCGCGAACACCATACAGTGTTGTATAATATTTTCAGAGTCACCTTCCGCGTTAGTGGAGGCTTCGAGAGCTTCAAAGTGACAATAATTAATTTGCATCATCCCGTAGGGTTGCTAAACTAGCGAGTGGAATCCTCAAATAGAATAAATCTCCTGCCAATATCGAAAAAAAAATCCCATCCGAGACATCGCGTCGGCCAACCCAGTCGTGAGGGCTGATTGACAACCACACGGGCTTACCTTTCCACCCCCCCCCCCCCCCCCCCATGAATGATTAATCAAACGACATTGAGGCCTTCCTAACGACCGAGCTTATTATCAGCGAATAAAGCGTGCGCGTCTGAAAGCAACCCTTCGTCCTTTCCAGAGGGTCTCGTCTCGTACACGATGCCCCAGGGAGTTCAGCGCGGTTCGGAGATCGACCTGAGCGACAGGACGTACGATGGTCGCGAGGAGGACGGCTACCTGTCAGGTGGAATTGGCCAATTGACCGACGGTCAGCGGGGCCCGGACAATTTCAGGCTCGACGTCAACGGCAATGGAAAAGGTAAGAATAATAAAAAAAAAACCAAAAAATAAAAACATCCCTCTATGCGAATTGAGAGTATCACCCGCTCGTGGACTAAGCCGACGCAAGCTCAGCCTCTCGCCGCTCGCGCATATCTCACGAAATAATCTCCCGCGTAAAACAACTTTCCGTATGACAAAATAACGCGATACGGAGAGACGACGAACGACTGCTGCGTTCTGCATAACTCCTGAGAAATATTCACAAGTCCGTTGCATATTTCCGGCAAATGGAAAAGTGTCTTCTTTACCAACTCGGTGCGACGTGCCGGCTGCGCCCGATACGACACTTTCGGAAAAGCTCGACAGTTTCGTACCGGCTCGTTCGCGATGGAAATTCTCCAGCCGAAAATGAAATTTCTGTCGATTTGGTGCACCCTACGCTTCGGAGTGTATCGTACCTCTGTATGTGTCCACATATTTCGAGCCCCCTGTGTCTATGCAATGTCGACTATCGGGACATCCGGCGATTTCGAGGCCGGAGAGGGCTGCGCCGACCCACTCCTAAAATATGAGCTGCACCGTTGTCTGCATGCTCGTGCATACCTATATTGCAATGCAGTTGGAATTTTAGGGGTTGCTTCGCGAAAAAGGGCATAGGGAGAACTCGCGAAAGGGCCCGACGAACTCACGGATGCAAAAGCAAACTAGCGCGAGTTCCGATTGCACAGATACGTAGAACAGTCGACGAGACACCATGCCGCGTATACACTTGAATCTGTTTCAATTTACATTTATATTGGACCGCAAGACTGCTGCTCGCTGATGCTCATGCCGTCCCGGCTCGAACGCACCCTCTTCTCTTACACTAACGTTCACGAACAACCCCCTCGCAGCGCGTTCACCCACTTGCGCCAACCCCCCCAATACCTGCGCATATATACTCACCCTCGTGGAGGATAGGGCGCGTGGGCGGTGTTGTCTCTGCTCATTTATAAGTGATCCGGAATTCTACGAAATTCGAGATTTCGAGATTTACTCCCGTAAATTTGACGGCAAGACGAGAGCGCGCGAGCTACTTTCCCATTGGCAAATTTATGCTGGCTGCGCAAAGCTGCGCGAATGAGAATCGTTAATGGCCGCGGGGAGATTTATTCGCTATGCGAACGTGGATTTCCTTATACCGGGGTTGGTGATTTGTTTTTTTGTTGTTTTTTTTTCGAGGCGCGAAAATTTGTCGCGGCAGAGGATTCTCGGACTGAATTGAGGCGCCTTCTCGCTTTAGACGGTAAAAAGGCCATTTTCGTGATTTTTTTCATAGGTTTATATTATAGATATTGATATAAAAGGGAAAATTGATATAAATTGATATAAAAGTGAACAATATTTTATTTAAGTAACTATTTATAGACGAAAATGGTAGTCGAAAAAAAGTCGTAAAAAAATTGTAGGCCTGCGCTGTTGATGAAATCTCGGCGATGCATCATCCGAAACAAAAAAATCGACCGACTTTAGATTCAGTATGTTAATGGCTATAGCGCATATCATACGGTTTTTTATGTATGGAAAAATAACAAAAAGACGGACATTTTGCGAAAAAACGAAAAAAACGTGTTTTTCAACGTTTTTGGCACACAAAACGTAAATATCAAAATTTAAAAAAAGGCCTTGATGTGGGCTATAGCTATAGTTATAAAGAATATGTGGTTAAAATTTCATGAGGATTGGTTCAATAGTTTCCAGGATTTTATCAATACGCCGCCGAAAAACGTTGTTCGGAGAAAAACGCGTTTAAGCCCTTAGGGCACATAAACGGGTAAAAAATCATGTGCGAATTCAACAATTTTTTTCGTATTGAAAAGTCATTCACTCATAAAATTAATTACACATCTATTTAGTATGAATATCAAGCTCTTAGAAAATATTTTTTTTTTTTTCGATGTACGAAATGGCTGACTACTAATATTTTCTTTAGTTATCTTTTTCTTCGGTCCTCCGCGGCGTGATATTTAGCATCGACAATTTTTGACCTAGAACAAAAAACAAAAATTCTCGTCAATCTACATTACAATACCTAGAGAGTACGTACGGAATTATAAGAAATATTGTTTTATTCTAAAGTTGTAGGTATTTGACCTTAAGAAATGAATTTTCAGTGAAAACTTTCGTTATAACTACTCATAAAATGAAAAGTTTTTGATTAATCAGAAATTCCGTATTAATAATTCAACTTTAATAATAACATAAATTTTAAATTTGAAGTAAATCGAGTGAAAATTGTTGAAGTTATTTGTCACGCCAATTGGAAAAAGCCGTTTTGCACATCGAAAAAGAAACATTTTCTAACAGCTTGATATTCATTATAAATAGATGTGTAATTAATTTTATGAGTGAATCACTATTTCATACGAAAAAAAATGTTACATGCACACATGATTTTATACCCGTTACTGTGGCCTAAGGCCTTCAAGTTTGAGCGGATTAGATGAACGTGCTCGTGTAGTAAAGCAAAGGTAAAACAAAAATATAATTAGACTCCATCTTCATAAAATGTAGTAGTACATTTGCTTTACACTAAAATGTAGTAATACAAAAGTATCATACTGTAGTGCGATACTTTTGGATATGTATACTTTCGAAAAATGTTTTAAAAAAATGAATTTTTTGAAAACTGTAAAGTGAGAAGAGGCCTTAAGCAGGGCACAAAGACTCGAGTGGTTATCGGAGATCCACTTTAATTAAGGGACTGTGACGGATAAAAAATCGCAGACAGCTGCAACAAAAGTATCATCAATAAATAAAGGGCAGAAAAAAGATAAGTAGATAAGTGCAGAAACGAGAAAGTAGCCTAGTATAACGTACCTACGATAGTAGTCTACTAGAAATATTCCTCTTTCTATTCAATAACACAATCAGTAACCAGGCATGCTTGAGAAAAGACCGACAATAGTAAAGTACTTGCTTAAATAAACTTGCTTAAATCCAACAATAATAAAGTACTTGCTTCGATCAATCCTATCGAAATCGTATCCCAACCAAAAAAATAATCTTTCAGTGCAGAGTCTCACGGCCGCCAACGACAGGGAATCTACTGAATAAATTAAACAGACATAACAAACGAAAAAAGTGGATGCAATTGTCTTTTCACGTATTGTCGTTTGTGTTTAAGGCTACGAATGGGTCGGCTGGCGAAACGACACGCCGAGCTTGATCGGTCACCCGGTCGAGATCGTCTTCGAGTTCGATTACTCGAGGAACTTCACGGCGATGCACCTGCACACGAATAATTACTTTACCAAGGACGTACAGGTGAAGAAGCGTTCGAAATTTCGATGAAAATCAAACAATACCAATTCAATGTCCACTTCCATATGACTATTGTAATCAAGTGGTACATCGAACATACCAGGCCACTATTCACCCGTTTGATTTGGCCTGCTTCGCGACAGGTGTTCTCCCACGCGAAGGTGTACCTGAGCGCCGGTGACAATCAATTCAACGGTGAACCCGTGCACTTCTCGTATGTGCCAGATCTGGCGCTCGAACAGGCTCGCGAGGTAACGATCAAGCTGCATTCCCGGGCCGGGCGTTATCTCAAGCTCCAGCTGTACTTTGCCGCACGATGGATCATGCTCAGCGAGGTCGTCTTCGAATCAGGTGAGGAAAAAATTGCCCCGTGGATGATCCGATCGAAGCTACTGAAATCACTTTCAGGCCATTGGTTACTTGAATAAAAATTAGAAATATCGCAAACCACGTGTAGGTCGACGTGCGTGAAACGTGTGATGTCTAAGATGACATCTCATGTCATCATACAGACGTCGATCGAATTACGCTTGGATACATTTATTTCTGGGTTGAGGCCTTAGGCCACAGTAACGGGTATAAAGTCATGTGCGAATTTAACAATTTTATTTCGTACGAAAAAGTGATTCACACATAAAATTAATTACACATCTATTTGGTATGAATATCGAGCTGTGAGAAATATATATTTTCTTTCGATGTACACAATGACCTACTACTAAGGACTTGGAATTAACTTGTAGCGTTTTTTTATTGAAAAAAAATATTTATTTCAAACAAAAATAAAAAAATACATCAATGAAAGTATTGCCGATCGCTTTCTACTACTTTTGACCATCTTTCGGGCAGGGTACGAATACCGTGTCGGAAAAATTGTTGAAGTTATTTGTCACGCCAATTGGAAAAAAGGTGTTTCGACAAGTTTCGTGTAATCGGCCGTTTTGTACATCGAAAAGAAAGTTCTAACAGCTCGATATTCATAATAATAGATGCGTCATTAAGGAAGCTTTCCAGTGTGACAGCCCGAAAAATCGCTGTTTTTCGCGACTTTTTTTTTTAAAGAAAAAATAATCTAATCGGTCTGGTTTTTTTTTTGTATATTAATTGGGTATTGAAGAATACAAAACAATTTTTTAAAGATCGATTTATTTATTAATTAATATCTATAAAAATGATGAAACAATTGTTGCAGAAAATGCACTTGGATGTGGTGTCCACGTTGGGGGTCACAATTTTGATCTGAAACAAAAAACACAAAAAGATTATTGATCGGTATATAATTGGTTTTCGTGCTATGGAGGCTTTTTTTTTTTTTTTTGCAAAAATGGCGCCGGTTTGAAGAAAAAGTATCGATTTTAGCATTTTTTTTGGCAGTTTTTTTTTACAAAAAAATAAGAAGACGTCAAAAAAAAAAAGCTTCCATAGCACGATAAACAATGACGTTAAGAATATTGTGTAAAAAATTCAACTCGATAGCTTTAAAACTCTGCCCTCCAAGTTGGACACCGTTTTGAAAAATGCTGTTTCGAGAAAAACGCGTTCAAAGTTTCGCTGTAGCTGTAGCGCTCCGTTGCCTTCTTCCAAGAAATGCTGTACAGTAACCGAAATAATCTGAATTTCGGCATGAAAATTTCAGGGAATATTCGGAAGAGTGTATACTATTCGATAAAGCAAAAAAAAAATCGATTTTTTGAAAATTTCACACTGGAAAGCTCCCTTAAGTTTATGAGTGAATCACCTTTTTCATAGAAAAAAGAATAGTTAAATTCGCACGTGATTTTATACCCGTTACTGTGGCCTAAAGTCTTAAATAAATTGTCCAAAATGACCCTTCATTTGGCCCTCACAAAGGTATATTCCCCCTTAACTGACAGTCATCTTGAGCACAACTCCCCTACACCCATCCACCCAGGTGTCTCCAATATCGAGGGCTGCTAGCCGCCAAACAGAGTGACCTGTCACTCAACCCAAACCAAAACACATCGAACACACTTTCTCTCTTCGTGATTAACGCAAAACGATTCCAGCGTTTGTCCGATTACTGCAGCGTGCTAATAGCGGAAAAAAAACTAATTATGAATTAACAAACTCCTCGGTGGCTGAATGGGCAAACTTCATCCGAGTCTCGGGGAGGTTAGTAAACCCCGCGAAATGTACAGTTGTAAGCACCCTTGTGCGAATCTTGTTGTTTTCAGTTTGGTATACGGGCTTGAAAGGAGGCAGATATACAAAGGGGAACAGAAAATGTGATGGGGGGGGGGGGGGTCCTGTAGTTGTGTAGCATGAACGCGTATCTGGCTAGAAAAGTTCGCCATGCAGAAAAAGTCAACTTGTTGACTGTCGCGCGGGGATGGAAAGAGTATCAGGAATGATGCTCTCCAAGAGGAAGCTCAGGAATAGGAAAAAGCAACAGGGAGGCAAAGAGAGCGAGAGAGAGAGAGAGAGAGAGAGAGAGAGTAGGAAAAAGCAGAACACTAAAGAAACGAGAAAAGAGGGAACGGAGCCAGGGAGAGGCTTCCATTAATCATCGAGGTCGAGCTTTCACTCGTGCTGCCTTCATTTTATTGTGCTCTCTGCACTGGCATAGAAAATCCTCTATATCCGTCGACGACACAAAGCCAAGAAGCATACCCGACACTCGGATACATCCACACTCCTGTCAATCGCATCTACCAATCGAGGTACCTTTTTGTACTTCCATCGTAATCTCTGCACAGCCGCGCTTCATGAGCTTTTTTCCTTGCGAGTCTTCGGTACATTCGAACACCTGTACGGATCCAGGTGAACGGTTGAGTCCATCGATTCGGAAGCTTGAGAAAACCAGCCTTTTTATTTTTTTTGGTGTGGATGGTTTGTAAATATGATAGAGGCTGAATCGTTATTTACATGGGAACGAATTCTGGACCTCCGATCTGGCAGGAAGTGAGGGATGTTCGACCGTGCAATCGATTCTTCGTCGACTTTTTGCTTTGGCAATATCACCTCTGTACATCTTACGAAATAGGAAGCTCGTTCAGAAATTGGGATTTTTTTAAATTATTATCCATTCTTCGTATGATATTATTATTATTATTATTATTGATGTTGTTGTTGTTGTTGTTGTTCAATTGATATTATTATTATCTGAATATTATTATGTATGTTATTTAATATTCCATTGAATAAACATTATTCAATATGCTATTATTATTATTTAAAAAAAAGGGTCAATACGTATTTTCACACTGATTCAATTATTAAGCCAACCGCTAGTTGATTTTTTTTAAATTCCTCCTCGACCTTTGTGACTTCAGTCTGTAATTACTCCCAAAGTGCTGATACCACACAAAATATGTTTTCGACTAATTTCGTTCATTTCTTAAACGTGCTTTCAAGAAAAAATTTCCAAATTAAAAGAGATACGTTGTATTTCGTTAACGTCACCTTTTTAAGAAACCCTTGATTTTCGAAAAGGCATTTTTGGAGAATCATCGCGCTTGAAAACGACACAATGAACAAATTGAATTTTCGTTGAAGTATAAAATCAATAATTCATGACAGAATATATCGAATATATCTCGTAGTACAATATATGACAATATATTTTGCGAACAGCAACATATGGATAATCTATAGTAAAAATACATCGTCATGCCTTCAAAGTGGAACTTTCACGTGAAATGCCTCGGTTAGATTTAATGAACTTTTTTTAAACCCCTTTCGAAGAGTGTCAGATGAATTTTCATTTTTAAAAGTATATTTATATTTGTACGGAATTTTCATAATAGTGAAGAAAGAATTTCCATACTGCCTACGTAAAGGAATATTATCCTGCAATTTTCCAGACTAGTGGAAAGGTAACGGAAATCTTTTTGCCTTACTCCTTTCTCTGCCTTTCTTTCCGTCGCTCTCTATATAATATATCTGGAAAATTCCACGCCATTTCACCTAGCCCTTGATCCCGACCATCTTTGGTTTTCCCAATTTTTTTCGTAAAATTGTACGCCATGGAAAGAATATCCTCACGATTTTTTTGTTCTTATCTTTTCTCCTTTAGGAGTCATCATTTACCAAAAAAAAATCGATTTCGGAACTTTTGGAAACGTTTAAATGCTGATAACTCCTGAACCAATTGAGATATCGACAAAAGTCATTCTAATTTTTTTTAATTTTGAAGCATCCTTTCGTTAAAAAACACGAAAAAAATTATCAATTATCAATGTCAACGTTTTTTTCGCTTCTAAAGTAAAAACTATTCTTTTTAAAGATGATTACCGTTTTTTATTTTTTTCCAAAAATTCTCTGAAATAGAGTGACCAATTCTGTTATTTTTAAGACTAGTCTCATCGTGGGCCTATTTTTCCTTCTATTTTTTTCGAACTAATCATATTTTTCTTACAATCAGAAGATTTTTATGATTTTAATGCCCAGTAATGCCATTAATGATTTTGTGATTTCCAATTCGGCTTCGACAAGCATGAAACGGTTTATTTTCAATTTGTGCTGAATTTAACGATTTTTATTTTCTAATTCCAAATGAATTTTCGTATACTGTTATATGTATGAATGTATATATGTGTTCCACATGTATGTGCGCGTGAATCCAGTGAAGCGTATTCCATAAATCAGAGGTTAGCACCCAAGCGACAACATATTTTGTCAGTAGCAGAAACCCAGAGACTTCGGCCCGAGAGAGCGATTCGGCAATGGTGCGGGAGGGTGGTACAGGGATCAAAGGCGGATAGAGAAAACGTGAGGGTACGAAGGACGGAAGATGACGTTGGCTTTTCCGTCCCCAGCCGATATCCGAATATATATTTCCACTGGGGTCTGACCACACGCGGCATCGTTCCACTGCGTACCGCACATGAAAACCTGAAACCAGAAATTCTCCGAGCGTTCGGGGAATTCTTAACGTCGTATAAAAAAAAATGGCTCGTCCCTCTCGTGTCTCCGCCTCGTCGTTTAGAATCGATCAATCAATGCGTCGCGTTTTATTCTTCACTGGAATAAACAAAAATTTATATTCGAAACAAGACTGATTTGTATTGCCAAGCGCGAGCTGTCACTTCGATGACCATTACATTGGGATACAATTTCTGGATCTAATCTGGATAGAATTTCCATTAAGGACAGGTGCCTAACGATGAAAAATTCGATTTTTTTTTGCATAATTTGCATCATTAAGGTGCGTAGAACACATTGAAATTTACTCTCTATTGGTAGAAAAATAAAAGACATTGAAACCCATCACCAAAAGTATTTATTTTGTATACAAAAAAAAATTCCGAAATTCATGCACTTTTCATGCTTTTCGGAAGTACCGCATAACGGGGTTAAATTGACATTACAGGTAACTTTGACAGTTTTTGGGGCTATTTTAACAAAGCGCCAAAATACGGTTTAAATGTATGGGCAGCGAAATTTTTTTTTTATTGTTGCTGAAATTGGTTGTTCAAATTTATTATAATGTTGCTCAAGTTGATGGCAATGGTGCTCAAGTCCATTTTGATCTCAATAATAGTTATAAGACTGATCACGTGCCTACAATAGTATCCTAGATATTTGATGTTTTTATATAAAATGTTTCCTCAAGGGGTAAAAGCATCGTTGAATGTAGTGTCAGTAGCGCCTTGGCAGAAGACGCTACTGAAAAGGGGCGTCCATAAATTACGTAACGCAAATAGGGGGTGGTTCGAGGTTTGCGTTACGTCACAACTTTAGAACTGTCAGAAATAGCAAAATTTCTGCATGTTCAAGTTTTTATATTTGAAACTTATTATTCAGAATAGATGAAGTGCAAGCTCTTATTATTATCAGAAATATAATGAAGATGAAAAATCGTCATATCGCCTGCGACTTGATACTTTAATGAAAGTATTAATATTCTATAAAAAAAAACATAACTTTATATCAAGAAAAACGGAACGAAAACTTTGATCGCGATTTTCTCGAAACTAGTTTTTTCGACCTTGTCTCAGTGAAAACTCAAAAACTTATCAACCAATTTTCAATTTTTCAAAAACACTTTTGCAATCGCAGTGACTAAGGATGTACATAGCCGATTTTTTAAATTTTGATCATCACTATTTTTAAAGATTGCTTGAGTACAGAAAAGGGCCTCGAAGATAGAAAAAAAAATGTCCAAACTGTCGGCATTTTGTACAAGAAACCAAAATAAAAAAAACCGGCTACGCATAACGATAGCTACATTTGTATAAATATCGATAAATTGTTGACTTTTTATTTACAGATAATCTTTCATAAAGATATCGATGGGGCAATGAACAGAATTTTTTTCGTCGCCAAATCATGTTTTTTTCAATTCATAAAAATTGATATAAAACAAGATGAACATATACAAAAATGAGTATAAACCCGATCCTTTCATAATTAGTTATTTCTTTGAAAAAAAAACGCAATTATTGACGACAAAGCACCCGTTACGTTACGGAATAGGGGGGGGGTCATGCCAAGCGTTACGATTCTGTTACGTGGTGGGGGGGGGGGGGTCAAAAATTGGGAAATTTTGCGTTACGTAATTTATGGACGCCCCCAAGGTTGTATGGTGAAGAGAGGATCGCAGGGAGAGGTGGCTGCAAGGAATCCAGCTCACTACACGGTTGTCTCATTTAGCAATAGCCTCGCGCGTTTGGCCTGGTTCTCTTTGAAAACCCTCGTTCAGAGATGCCCGTCTCGACGGTGTATTCTACAACCTCTTCCGCTTTCCCCTGGCCCAGAGTCCAACGAGAGCGAGAAGTAGCAGCAGCGATGAACTCGGCCACCGGTCCATTAGTTTCCAAACAAGTCCACATACGTGAGATGGGAGAAACGAGAAAGACAGAAATGAACGAGGCTGCGGAGAGACGAGTACGAGAACGTTAGACCTCCACGGAGCTCTTTCACTGTCAACGCGATCCTCTGCCAGCACAAATGAACTCAAACTACTATCGATAAACTTTCACTTCTTTGACAATATATGCGTGACACGATTGGAGGCACCGAATTCACGAAAAAGTCCGTCAACGATTATTATTTACACTCTGGACGTTTAGTAAATTACAATGCGGTGGCAGAAAAGATCGTCGGATTATTTATTTGGGATTTGGATAAATGGCATGTTATTAAGCAGATATTGCAGTTCGTGTAAATTTTGAGCTGAATAAAGTGAAAATTGACAACCCTATTGAGGTATTGAAACGGAATGGAATACAGCCTCTGTAGAAGAAATGTGGTCCAACGGCCGGATTGGTAACATGAGGATGGTTAGGCTGAAAAATAAAAATAAAAAAGCTTCATAGTTTATATAAATGTAGTTCTCATTGTACGTAGCCGTTTTTCGAAAAAAATTACAATATGGCGGGACAAAAAAAACGTGTTATTTTGGTGAAATTGTTACTCATAATGAGGAGCTTAAAAAATACAATATTGACAAAAAAAATGGGTACGTACAACGATAGCTACTGAAATTAAGGTAATTTTTACTTTTTAAGTTGAAAATCGGACAAACGGATAGAGTTATCGTTTTAGTCAGGTCAAGAAAAGTCGTTTCGAAAAAAAAACGAATTTTTTTCACATATTCTTAGATATGTGACTAAAAAATGCAACCAAAAATCGCTTTTTTCGAGCCGTCACGGTGGCGTCCCTCCTGGAAGATTTTTTCATGGTCCCTGGCTTCGGTCGGAGAAAAAAAAAGACGTGGAGAATCGTCGCTGACACTGAATCAATTTTAGCGAAAAATTTCGGATAATTCTTTGGTTGGAAACGTCAGTTGCATTACTTAATATTTAAGCTGCTTACTTTGGAAAGCTCAATGTCCTGTTGAAAGTTCTCTTGCGACGGCGAGTGCCATCGAAAATGATGAACAAAATTTCCAGGCTCAATGGCTACATGTGCTTGTTTTTACGACCGTTAAAAAAATGTAAAAATGAAACTATACAGATATCAAAATATTTGGGATTTGAAGGTAAAGAGCTTTTTTTACTTTCACATATGTTACGATAAAATGTATCCGGATCTTCTCAAAAACACTTTTGTCAACAACCAATAAACATTTATCAAATCCGGTCTCAAGAATGTTCAAAGTGCTGCAGCTCAGAATTTTTTGAAATCTCGATCTCGTTATTTTTACACAAATCGTAGGGATTTAAAAAAGTGCATGTATTCGAGACGAGAATAATTTTTAGATTCTTTTTTAACCTTTAATTTGTAAGAGTAATTTCTAGGAAACGAGATTTTGTTATACCTGTAATCTGTAGAAGATTAATAATATCGAAATTTGTTAAAAACAGGTTTTCGGGGAGAATATGCCGGTTTTAAGAATATAGGGAATACTGCCCAGAAAGAATACAGGGAATATTGCCCAACACATTGGCAGGATATGCTTGCTCCTATATGCTGATGGAATATATTTATTTTGCGCGTGTATTCCCTGAGTGCATTGAGGTAGAATATACGCCGCTGCTAGTCAAAAGGGAGTTTCACTAAAAAAAATATTCAAATATTACCCCTATTCCAATAGCGAAAAGATCCTAATACCATAAAGTAAATATTATATAATTTAACCTACTTCATAATTTGATAAAATCAGTCGACTCTACGCTTCCCGATCTGTAAATAATTGGGACAGGGCCCTTTTTCCTTATGATGATTGACTGGCAGGAAAATTTGAAAAACGTAAAACTTATTTGAACATAATTATTTATCGACACTGGTGGATGTGCTGTCGGGATTCGGCTCCGGCGGTCCTTCGAGTTGCAACGATTCTGTGTGCAGGCGAAATACTTTTTTCGAAATAAATCATCGTATGAGATCAGGCAATGACGAATTGTATTGAAAATCATTGAGGTGGTACTCTCATTTGAGTATTTTATTTCATTTTGGATTTACGAAATATTCTATGCATTGAGTATACGGGCATTGATGCCTTGTCGTCCGGTTGTATAAATGTATAAATTGGTTACTCGGAACGTAAATATATATATATATATAGACAGACACACACACATATACACATATCCATATTTGCGTCCTATTGTTATTATTAAATTATTGAGAATTATTATTTTCTAGAATTATTAAATTCTGGGAGTAATTGAATTAAATTATGTAATTAATATTAAATAATTTAACTTAATAAAGAATTATTAAATTTAATTATTCCCTAGAATTATTAAATTGTATTGTTACAGAAAAATGAAGATAAAATCTATACATTTTAATACAGCGAACCTAACAAGTCACAAATGATGTAAAATTGACATCATTAAAGTGTTCGAAACACTTTAATGGTGTAAATTTTGAAAAAAAAATCGTAATTTTAATACGATTAAATATAAAAATATATATATAGAAAAATCGTTTCTGTAATAGGATTAAACATAAAAATATAAATATAACATAATATAAATATAAATATAAAAAATCGTATTTTTAATCCGATTAAATATAAAAAATAAAATCAACGTAACGACGTTGCCCCGTACAACCAATGCGGTCGAGTGGAGATTGAGGTGAACTTTAAAATGCAATATTTAACACACGACTGCGAAAACCTCCGTTCTCCTTTTGCCCGTACATTCAGAAAATAAACCATAACGATTAGCAAAATTTCCATCAGTATCCATTTACCCCAACATTTTCAAGCAATAACCTTAATTGACCTCGACGTTCCCAGCAAGCCGGCTCGATCCTGATATTTGTCCGGAAGGCTCCTCATAGCCTATAGGGCATAAATACTTCATATTTCTGCCGCAAAGCCACGTTTGTACGTTTAACTTCGCGCGTACGCGTCCACGGCGAAGGCCGGTAGGCAATATATGAAAAACTTGATGTTTGCTCCGATGAAAGCCCCGGCGATACACGAATCCAAGAGTCGCGGGCGGAATTCACCAAGTCACACAGAGGGCATACACTCACGCGTCACAGTGTAAAGAGAAACCAAGGGAAAATCGTAACGGCTATTTCAATTTTGGTATGTGCAACTGCCCTCGAATACTATATCAGGTCATTTTCCGGACTCGTGTACACGCCCTGGGAATTCTGGTGAGCTCGAGCAAGCTAACGGCCCGGACCACATCTCTCAGCATATTTACTCGCTTCGAACTCGTTTCACTGCGAAGCTCCGCTCATTCCGGAGTTCAACGTGTTTACACGTGTCGTACATTAGACCAGAGATAAAGTGAGCGCTTGTCCGGTTCGGCAAGTTCATTTCTGCCCTCTTATTATTTCTCGTTACTCGGTCCTGCATTGTTTTTTTGCTCGTGTCCTCTCCCTAACAACGTACGCGTTGCGAACATTTCGCCTGATCCGGAAACAAGTTTCCTGGGCTGGTCGACCTCGAGAGCCATTTTAAGGGGTTACGCGTTAAAGCATATTTTCTCTATTTTTAAGGGGCTATACCAGTGCGAACGCTGAAAATTTGGGTGCGATTTTCGGGATTTTTTTGGAACGAAAGTACTCAATTGAATGGGTCGGAAAATTAAGAATATATTTGGCTATATTTGGCCTATATTACATGATTTTTTCATAGAAAAATATTGAGATCCAAGTGACTTGTGCGCCGCCTTCGGTGGCGCAAAAAAAAGTTCCTCCACTGCTGACGTGATTCCGGCCGATTAAGTGGCCGAAACCGAAGAAGGAAAAAATGTCGTGAAACTGGAAGGTATTTCCTGTACACTGACGTAGGATTTTCGAAAAATATGAAAATCTAACAAAATGGCGTAGATATGAAAAAAAAATTTGTTTTCTTGCCTATAAAAAGGTCGTTTTTTTCATTGCCAAATCGTCTTTTTTCATCCAATCAAACATGTACTACGTCATTGTGGAGTAAATATATTTAAGAGTACTCAGTTCAAATTTCAAGTCAATCGGATAATTGCTCTTTGAGTTACGATGTCAGCAAATTTGAAAAATCTCATTTCGAGAAAAACGCGTTTAAAGGCAAAATAAATCGATTTTGTTTAAGTGTCACACTGGTATAGCCCCTTAAGGGATAAGGCCACTGCAGAATTTTCAAAAAATCAATTTTTTTGCTAGAACGGTGCTTTATCATCATAAGAATAAGTTACTATTCTATTTATAGAAAGAACATTTTTTTTCACCGACTTTGAGCGTATAACGTAAACCCACCTCTGGCACGGCCAGTTATATGTAATACTTTAAAGTTTTTTTCAAAACAGCTTTTTTCCAATTGGCGTGACAAATAACTTAAACAATTTTCACTCGAATTAGTTCAAATTTTTAAGTTATGTTCCTAATTGCATTTCGCAGAGAAGTACGAACGGAATTTCTGATTAATCGAAAACTTTTCATTTTATGAGCAGTTTTATATGAAATTTTTCACTGAAAATTCATTTCCTAAGTTCAAGTACCTACAACTTTTGAATAAAACAATATTTTTTAAATTCCATACGTACTTCTCTAGGTATTCTAATGTAGATTGACGAGAACTTTTGTTTTTTGTTCTAGGTCAAAAATTGTTGATGCTAAATGTCGTGCCGCCGAGCGCCTAAAAAAAGATAACAAAAGAAACTATTAGTAATCGGCCATTTTGTACATCGAAGACAAAAAATATATTTTTTCCAACATCTTGATATTCATACCAAATAGATGTGTAATTAGTGTTATGAGGGAATCACTTTTTCATACGAACAAAAATTGTTAAATTCGCACATGATTTTATACCCGTTACTGTAGACTAAGCCCTTAAAAATATAATATATAATTTATTTTATTCAAAATGTTAAGCACATAAAAGAGCAATATTTCAACAATATTTGAAAAAAATATTTAACCGAAAATTTGGGTAATTCAGTTAGAAGGGGAGCTGGTTTCCGGAGACCCCTAAAAAAAGTTTCCTCGTGGGCGTCAGGATAACTCATGATAGCTTTATCTGAAACTGAAGAAGGCATTTTTTTCTGTTAGTAGATCAGTATAGCTCGTAATTGAATGAAGGATTCTTGAAAAAATGGAGATTTAAATTTTAGGCAGAGTTGGATGCAAAATAGTTCAATTTTTGATACAATTTACACTACGTAGAGCCTTGTCACTAGTCAATGCTATTTTGAAGAGGTGTGCAAAACATTAATAAGATCGGTGCATTACATTTTGAGAAATCATGTTCGCCGACTTCAAAAATCGGGCTTTGAGAAAAATGTGAAAGTATTTACTGGTTAGGCAATATTTCTAAAAAGTGAGGATTTGTTATGAAATAAGTCCTAATTTCCCTGAAATGTTTAGGGGAAATATGATTTGTTAAGAAATAATACTATTAAATGATGATTTGTTAGGAAACAAATCCTGAATAAATATATTCGGAAATTTATCAGGAAAATAGCAATTCATTAGGAAAACTAATCACGGTCGTTTATCCGATTTTTTTATCGACAAGATTATTTGTTTGCGATTTTGGAAAAATTATTAAGCATACATTGAACTTCTTTCGCGTAAATTTTTATCCCGAAAAATTAAAGATCAACAACGTTATTGATGTACAATAGAGCCTCTGTATAAAAAATGTGCCTCAACAACCGGATCGATAACTTGACAATGGTTGGGGAGAAATAAAAAATAAAAAGTTTCATAATCTATATAAATATACTTCGCGTTGTACGTAGCCGTTTATCCAAAAATAAAATTTTCACAAAATTACGCGTGTTAAAAAAAGTTTCATTTTGGCGGAATTTTCCCGTACATTTGGGGACTTAAAAATTACTAGATTTAAAAAGGGGGCTACGTACAACAGTTTACAGTCAGGTCGAGAAAAGTAATTTCGATAAAAACGCGACTGAAAGTTTTAGTCAATCGTTGCGCTACCTGCTCTCACTAAATCGCCTCTAACTTTATTAATTTTCAATATTAAAACTCGACTTTTTCGCTTTAATTCTATATACTTTTAAAAAATGCTGGAAAACCGATTTTTTCGCCCCGTCACGATGGCCTTGAAAAAAAATAATAATCTGTCCGAAAATAGTCATAATAAATGAGAGAAATTTCCGAATAAATCGTTGTGAAAAGCTCATTAAGGGAACATTTGTACGAACCTCTCAATACCCGTCCATCAATGTTTCCATCGATTCTACGTCGAGAGTAATACTTTTTTCCCTCGCTTTGTATTTTCCGACCGATCGACAGTGATATCCGAATGGAACAATACGGACGAAGATGATGCGAAGAATCGCAGCGCGATAGCTGTCGCCACGGGTAGCCCGTATCAAAATAACGAGGGTCCGTTGCAGCGGGACGAAGTAAAGGCAACTTTTAATAAGGATGAGGTCAACGTTAATAACATTTGTAAGTATGCATACATAAAAATATACACACACATATTATATACATATATATATACGTATATATATATAAATATATATATATATATATATACATATATACATATATATATATATATATGTAAAAATACGTATACCTTTAGTCTCGTGTATTTCCACACCCTTCCGTTGCCAACCGTATTCGAGGTTAGTAAAAGCTTCGTTTCATCCGAGTTCACGTACGTCGTTAACCAGTCTCCATTTTACGGTACATATTTCGTTCGTTTGCTAACGCGCGTTTCTCACACGTGGATTTATGTGTGCGAAGGCACTTCTATGTGCATTATAGCGAACATACAGGCATTTTCCCATGACCAAGTAAATTGAATACACACAGTTTGGCCGAGGCAAAGTCACGTAGGGTATGCTTACAGTTGCGTAATGCATCTATGGGTATTTCCATCTCGATCTACTCAATACTGCAATCCCTGGTTCTCTAATCCAATCAATTTTATCCGCCTTCATTATCCGCTGAGAGCTGTATCTACCCAGAGGCCTGGAAAAGAAGGCCGGAGAACGGATTTTTTTTTCCCTCGGAAATGGTTGATGAAAAAGGGAGGAATTTTTTCAACACAAAATTACATATATTGAGATCTTAAAAAATCACCCAAAAATGCAGTAAAACAACCCAAATATGGTTGGTGGTGGGTGATGACATTTTTTTGGCGACGTTTGGCATGGACGCTTCCCAGCTTAATGCTTCGGGGCCACACGCTGGTCACAGGGGGTCGCAATGACCCCAGCCATGTTTTAAGCGATTGCCGCGTTGATCGAATCGTTCCGAATGACTCTTAAAATTCAGGATATTAGTTTGAATGTTCTAGAATGCGGCATTATATTTTTATCGAATTTTAAAATGGCGGGAAAAATCAACTAGGGCTCAATGCGTGAAAAAAAACCCTTTTTTACTAAAGAAAAATCATAAATCTTGCCATTTTCTATTTTCGTCCATAAAGTTTCAGGGTGGTACTCTTGAGATATGATAGTTTTAGGGATAAAATAGCCCCATAGAGGGAAATAGTTTAACGAAAAAAATAGCTTCACGTCCGACCCTAGTCTGTACTTACAAAGGGTACACTACCGCTAGAAGGTAGGCCAGTCGCCTTGGCCGCCACCAGCTTGTAGTAGCAATTTTGGCTTAAAGTTGCGCTTGGGGTCATTTTGACCCCGGGTGACCGTGGACGCTTAAACGTTCCATCTGAAATCTAAAAACCAAACGGGTTATTCAACTTAATAATAAATACGAGTCTTCGATGAACGTCGATTCTTAAAACCATTTTTTTAAACAACGTGGCGCCGAATGGAAACTCGCGCACAAAAAATCCATGTAAAAGGTCGTCATTCCTACGTAACTATTAAAAAAAACAAGATCTATGAAAGGTCTTTAAATTAAACTAAGCAACTTAAAGAAATTAAGAACGATTAAAGAACTATTTTTCAAAAGACGATAACATTTCAAGTTTCAACGCGTTTATGCTGTTAAAAACTGTAACTCATTCAGTTTTAGGAATATTTCGATGAAATTTTCAGGAAATATAGCTAAAAGGTGATACTATCGAATAAAAATATTTGTAAAAATGCAATTTTTGACCCACCTATGTAAATGTAGCCCGTGAAAATTGGTTCAATATTGTAATGAATGTTTTTGTCGTAACTTTTACGAGAGCAAAACTTTTCGTAAGCGGAGACGAATGAAAAGTCAATTTTATGAAGATCGGACGATTTTGGACACTTTTTGGAACTCTTGCAGCGAATCAAAATTGTGCATGCATACCCGTCGATTAACGGTGAAAAAAAAACGTGGGCAAACGTGGACAACAAGAAAAAGTGGTCGCGAGCCCGCACGGAAAAGCCGAATTTACCTTCAACGGAAGTCGTATTTCCGCGACATCGAGCCATGTTAATTACAGTGAAAAAATATCCCTCCTCGCCTTTAAGGCTTTAGGCCACAGTAACGGGTATAATATCATCGGTGAATTAAAAAAAAATCGTATGAAAAAGTGATTCACTCATAAAATTAATTACACATCTATTTATTATAGTATGAATATCTAGCTGCTAAAAAATATATTTTTTTGTCGATGTACAAAATGGCCGACTACACGAAACTTCTCGAAAGAGCTTTTTTCCAATTGGCGTGACAAATAACTTCAACAATTTTCACTCAATTTACTTCAAATGCAGAAGTTATGTTCCTAATCGCAAATTTCTGATTAATCGAAAACTTTTCATTTTATGAGCAGTTATAACGAAATTTTTCACTGAAAATTCATTTCTTAAAAAGTGAATCACTTTGTCATACGAAAAAAAATTGTTAAATTCGCACATGATTTTATACCCGTTACTGTGGCCTAAGGCCTTAACGCTACCGTAAGATTTTCTCGACGTGTCATACGAACTAATGCAACTCCCTGCGCCAACGAAGTAACGGGAGACGTGGGGGGGGATGAAAGGAAAGAAGGGAGTGAAATCGTAATGTCGCCCGTCTAGCAGCCTCAAAGGGAATATTTTGATAGTCGTTTTAACATGTGAGAAATCGGAGAAGCCACCCTCGCGAAGGTTTTTTTCGGAAATAATGAGTGGGCCATGAAAAAATAGAAAAACAAAACTTCCGCTGGAACATTTGTGTCAAGAGAACAAAAAAAAACTGAAAAATGTCTCTACAGAGATCGTAATACGATAAAGTATGACTTTACGTGCACATTTAATTCCTTGATACTATTATCTGCCGTGAAAATGTTACGTCAGGGCTAGTTTTTACTTTCACCGATAGCGGTAAACCCGACGCCCACGGTTCCACTAAAATAGTTGTAACTTCGTCAATTTTTCGAATTCCAGGCTCCGGTTGGTCTTCAAATATTTTTGAAAGTTCACACCATAACAATATGAAAAAAACCGATTTTTTGAAGGTTCCAGAGAGGGATACCCCCTTAAGTTAGAGATTTTTTCAAGTTTCAAAAAAGTTTCAATATCTCGAAAACTATGACACTTTTACTAAGGTCATTATTGGCTATTTTGGATGATCATGAGCTGGCCGGTCAACACCTGCAATATTATCGTTGGTTTTGGGGACACCCGGTAGATATATATACATATATATATATATATATTTCTTTTTCCAAGTTCCAGATAAGAGCAAAGAGCCCGCCGAATCGAAACAACTGATCGGACTCGTTATCGGTATATTGACCACGGTAATAGTCATGTTGCTCGCCGCCATACTCTTCATTTTCTACAGAAACAGAAGGCTGAAGGCTGCACTGACACCAGCGGCGTTCTACGATCGTCACGGTGACTTTAAGGTAAGATGCCCTTAAAATACGTCACCCCTCACCCCATTACCTCCCACACCCACATTGCAATATCATTTTTTACTCCCATTGTCATTCCGTCCATTTTTTGAGTCCCTCCAACACACTCGTTATCAAAAGCGACGAGACCATGTTATTCCTGCGATATTAGTTAACCTTTCACAAAGAAATCGTGACAGCTGTCAGTGTGTGAAAAATCGAAATATCCCATCGGTCGTAAAATGAAGAAAAAATGGAATTTGAGGAAAAAGTGGGGAGGAACGAAGCATTGGAGAATCGACTGGTGGGAATGACAAAAATAGACATAGTAAATAGAGAAGAAAAAGTGGCAAGAGAAAGGAAGAGAGGGCGCGAAAGATCAGAGATCAGAGGGCCTAAGGGGTACGTGAAGAAGCAACATCCGTTAGTCGGAGCTTTTCGAGTGGGTTAACTCGACCTCGTGCACTCTCCACGTGCTATCGCGATAGAGGAGGGGGGCTGAGAGGCACGAAAAAAAGGGCACGAAGAGAAAACGGAGAATCGGAGGAGGAGCAGAGGAGAGGGGTGAAAAAACGGTGGGAAAAAGTAGGAAAAGAGAAAGAGAGAGATGGGTGACTTTTCATCGTGTCTCTTCGCGAGTTCGTAAAAAGAAGGGAATAAAAATGGTTGAACGAAAAGTCGACGGGAGAGGTAAGAGTTTTCCAGATCTATCCGATTCTCTATGCTCGCTGATTTTTTTTACTACTGTGTGTTTCTCGTGCCCCTCGTCACGTCAAACCATCCAAAGGGAGAAAAAAAACTACCAAAATATTTGCTTTCTCATTATTTCCGTTTTTTTCTAACACTTGTTCGCCGGATAAAAAATTGACGATCACCACCATCATTGATCGATTTGATTCACGCACATTCCGCGTACAGGCGAATTTGAATCGTCCCGGAGCAGCCGACGATTGTGAGCCCTCCGGCTGGCGCGAATTAAATGTACATTTTTTTTTTCATCACTCGACGAAATCGTTGCGAGTGAATTTGATTTTATTACAATTCATTTTCACTTAATATCCGCGTGTAATGGAATGTCGATGATTGCACACGATGCAATTAGTTAACGATTAGAACTCGATTTATACACGCGCGTATTTCTCGCCCTCGAAAAAGTCGAATATTCGTCGACGATTGCCGGATGACCAAGTGGGAAATAAATTTCCACGTTTCGTTGCACATTCTCACCTTTCGTTCGATCTGACTCCAACTGTCGATACGAACGGAAAATTGGCAGAAATTACAAAGTTACTTCCGGAATTGCAGTAAATTGATGTAACGGTTTTTCACTCAACGGAGTATTGTTGTCTAGAGGCCTTAATTTCAGGCGTTTTTTTCAGGCTTGGTAAAAAAAACGAACAATATTTTTTCCATCCATTTAAAAAGGTTTTTTAAAGATATTTCGAGAACTTGAAAAGAAAATTTGTGCAAAAAAATTAAATACGTTACGGGCGTAGTATATTTACGTTATATCAGTCGGCCACTCCCGCCTCGTGAAGTGTGCCTTCCTTGACTTCGAAATTATGATTTTCTGAAGCTCGGTCTTCCCTGCGGGCTGTTCTAGCCTCCTTGAAAAGCTTCTGAAGTCCCTAGCTCCGACCGGTCGAGTATACTGGTCTCCTTTTTTGGCGTAAACATTGTGAATTCCGAAATATCGTTTTCAGGAAATTCAGAACTTCAAAAAAATACCAAAAATAATTTCGATTGTTTTTAAATTTCCAGACTATAATACTGCCTCGATATTCACGAGAAAATCCAATAAATGTACGTAGGTACATCCAATATCGTATCTGTTTGCTCTGCTCCGAAAAAAAATTCAATAAAAATTCACCTACGTGAATGTGCTTTGTTTTTCGTTTGCTCCATATACAGGGTGTCCTGTTATGACGCGATTATCGTGATCGCAGCATATGGTAGGACATAATCAGATCATGACCTACGATATGCTGGAATTTCAGTTCATTAAAAGTCCCACGGTTTTCGAGATTAATATCACCTGCTTTTGGTTTTTCGCATGCCATTTCTACAAATGGTAACTTTCTTTGACTCGGTTTTTTAAAATTACTCTCGCCTATTTGTTTTATATAGGAAAGACTTCTTCTCAACCTTAAATGTTAAGGCATTAGGCCACAGTAACGGGTATAAAATCATGTGCGAATTAAACAATTTTTTTTCGTATGAAAAAAGTGATTCACTCATAAAATTAATTACACATCTATTGAGTATGAATATCAAGCTGTCAGACATTTTTTAATGTACAAAATGGCTGACTACTAATATTTTCTTTTGTTATCTTTTTAGGCGCTCCGTGGCGTAACATTTAGTATCCACAATTTTTCACCTAGAATAAAAAACAAAAATTCTCGTCTATCTACATTAGAATACCTAGAGAAGTACGTACGGAATTTAAAAAATATTGTTTTATTCTAAAGTTGCAGGTATTTGACCTTAAGAAATGAATTTTCAGTGAAAAATTTCGTTATAACTGCTCGGAAACTGCTCATAAAATGAAACGTTTTCGATTAATCAGAAATTCCGTACGTACTTCTCTGCGAAATACAATTAGGAACATATATTTTAAATTTGGAGTAAATCGAGTGAAAATTGTTGAAGTTTCGAGAAGTTTCGAGTAGTTGGCCGTTTTGTACATCGAAAAAAAAAAAAATATATATATATATATATATATATATATATATCTTCTAACAGCTTGATAGTCATACTAAATAGATGTGTAATTAATTTTATGAGTAAATCACTTTCTCATACGAAAAAAAATAGTTAAATTCGCACATGATTTTATACCCGTTACTGTGGCCTAAGGCCTTAAGGAAATTTTATGAAAAAAAATCTTACGCAGAATTTTTATACAAACCAATTCGAACATCTGGCTTTGATAGCTGCGGTGTCAAAAAACATGTACTACGCATATCGTGCCAATGACTTTGAAAAGTTGCTTAGTTATTGTCGTTTCTTATAATTTGTAGAAATGGCATGCGAAAAACAAAAAGCAGATGATTTTTTTCAAAAAATAACATAAATCCCAAAATATCGAAAACCGTGTGACTTTTACTAAACTAAAATTCCAGCATATAGTAGGACATGATCTGACCTATCGACAGTTGCAGGATTATTTCTCCATAACAGGACACCCTGTATATTCGGGAAATCCCAAAAATATGCGAACCATTCGCGGAACTTTTTTCCTCAGTTAATTTCGCGTATCGTAATGTTAAATAAAAATGAGTTCTCGCGGACTGATACTTTAAGCGTAGTCTCTCGACCTGTTGGGAAAAGTTGACAAGTTCCGTCGATACTTTGCTCAACAATTTTTTTGTCCGAATAGTTTTTTTTCGCTCGTAGAATATAGCAACACAGTGATGTAGCTATAGATTCGACATGGAGTTCCCACGAGAGATTGTTGCGAATTATGCCATGTGAAATATTGATTGAAGCTCCGCGGTATATAGAATATTCAATACGAGCTCTCTGACAGCAGACAGTCGGATGAAATTTTCTCTCGTTTTGCTGGGACGTGCACACAGCGTTTTTCTGTGTATTCGTGTCTCTCATACCCACTGAACGTTTCGTGAAAGGAAAAAAAAAATTCGCAGGATAATTCGCAACATCGAGGACCACGCACGTGTACACACGAGTGCACACACGAACACCAACACGCGTATGACTTCGGTGCATCGATTGGTACCGTTGCCACGGAATCATGCACCGATGCTTCGCATCTCTCTTTTTTTCGTCTCCCTGCACGTACACAGCCAAAGCTTCGCCGAGAAACGCGAAGCCGGAATGTGTAGTTGTAATATTCGTATACACTATTCGAAAAATGACGCAGAATGGATGAAAACTCGGTAGGATTCGCACACCCACGAACACATTTGACGAAGAACTTAAAAGTGATATTGCAAAGACTCGATAATGAGTAATTGGAATATTGTATTGAGTATTTTAAAAAATTGGGTAGGGTTCGTTGGTCAGTTTTGATTAAGGGACCACATCTACCTAGAGGCCCGAAAAAATAGAGAAATTTCGAAAAAAAATCTGGGCAATGGTTGGTGCGAAAGAAACGCATATGTTTTGTATTTGCCTTTAAAAAAAATTCACCAAAAAATTCCGAAAAAAAGGAATTTCTTTTTGTGACGTTTGGCGGTGGACACTCTCCAGCTCAAACCGACCATCTGAAATCTACAAACCAAATGGGTTCTTCAAGTCAACGATAAATACGAGTCGTTGACGGTCGTCAATTTTTTAAATAATCTTTTTTAACAACGTGGCGATGAATTGAAACTCGAGCATAGAAGATCTATTTTTAAAAAGTTCATTTTCACGTAACTATCAACTACGAATCCAACTTTCGGATTAAAAATTTTTGTATCATTTTGACGCATACTTTATGCGCCTATTTCCAAACTTTTAGCTATTTTGACCGTTTAGTTTTTTTGCAATAAAAGTGCAAAGTCGAGCACTTTGAGTTATCGAAGCACGTCGTCTTATGGAGACGGTCAACCGGAAGTCCGGTGATCGTGGTTTTTTTGCTCGCGTAGCCAACTAAACCCGTTGGAAAACTGAAATTCGATAGATTAGATATAATAGATATTGTCAAAAATAAGAAAATAAATCTTCACCTTGTAGTTAAAGCACTACATTACAAGAAAGTTTCAATTTTTGGCTCAAAATGGTCAGAACGACGAAATAGCATCCACAGACTTAGCAACGTCGCGAGTAACAGGCGATCCGTTTGGCGAACATAACCTAGCTTTGTTTTGAAATTAATTTGAATAGAAGCCGCCACAAAATATGCAAACAACAATTTCTGGAGTTTTATCATTTATCACGTATCAATAATATGTATAATTATTTTCTCTCTATCGTGTTAATTCCGCTAAGGTAATTCAAGTCTATTTTAATAGGTTTCCGGCTGATTTTTTATTTTGTCTTTTTAGTCCGTTTTTATGGTGGATATGTTAATATTATTATTACGAATATGATTACCGAGTCGTTGACAATCTAATTTTTCAATTTTTATTTGTTCACGTGCAATCAATTCATTTGGCACACATTTGGCACATGATAATCGGTAATACGAATAATCAACATAAGTACACATCAATCAGAGAAAACTGTGGGTAAAATAAATGTAGACTCTTTTTTGACTCCGTGGAAGTGATCGTACCTTCGTAAAGAATGAAGATAGATTCCAAGAAAGTGAGATCGTCAACGACCTTGGAATATTTCTCATCGTATCTCCCGTAAATTTTGAAAGAATCCATCAAGTGGTTCTCGAGATTTCGAGTCCACCGACTTTGAAAACAGTGTTTCGAGAAAAACACTTTGAAATTTGAAGCATGGTGTAATGTGAAGTAAAGTAGAAATATCGAAAATTGAATTTTCAGCACGGTTTTAAAAGTTAAGTTCCTAATTTCTTCAGTTTTTTCTCGACTTCTTCAGCTTAAAAAAAACTATGGGTGATATGAGAAATATTGTAGTTCCATAGTTTTTGTGATATCGTGGAGGCGAATTTTTTAAAAACAGTTTGACAAAAAACGCGTTTAATTTCTTCAAATTTGAGCCAAAAAAAATTTCGATTTTGTTTTTAACCTGTCACATGGCATGACCACCTCAAAGTTTGGGGTGGGCATATTTTATTAATTTCCATTCGAAAGTCTTCGTTCACTCGAAACAATTACTAATTTTCATAAATTACCCATACGAAAATTCGAATAAACAAGGTCGTACGATGGACGCTTTGCTAGTATAACTTTTGATATATATACATATTTTTTTTTCCCAGTCGATCACCACAAATTGAAACGAGCAATAACGTGAAGTGAAACTATCGCGAATGATAGATTTTCCAATCCAGGTCCATATTACCCCAAACGTTCATTTCAACCCCGCTCGCCATGCTTGTTCGCAAGCATTAGCACCGAATCGTGATTCAATGTTGGCAAGGAACTCGCGGTTCGGTGACTGCCTCGATTGCCAAAGCACCGAAGAACCCCTCGCCCCCCTCAATTCCAAATAATCATCAAGCCATCATCAACGATGCGAAAGCGTGGGAGAATATAATGTTCGAGACCTCTTTCCCTCGAGGTATATCGCTATAAACGCTCTCGTTGCACATCGCACGTACAACTCTCCCTCGTTCCTCGTGCGAACGCGATGCGCGTAAAGTGAGTTAATGCGATTATCGACTTTGGCTCCTGGACATCGCAAGGGTGAGATGGAGCACACACTCGTGGTACACGCATACTAATGACTCTTCTCGTTCCTATATATAACACGTATAACGCCCCGACAAACCGTAAAAACAATAATTACATTGACGGGTCTGCTTGGTGCTTAAACAACAGGTCGATTTTCAATATTTTCTTCTGGTGAGGGTATTGGAATGATGAGGTCCAAATTCCACAGATATTGATACATAGTCTTGCCAAGTTCGAGTCTTTTTTTAATTGAAAAATAATAACAAACAACGAAGATTTTATTATTCAAAGGGCCACCGTTGCTGCATAGCCAATCGGTGTAGGTGGTTCATGCAACTTGGGTCGTCTAAAGGGAAAAATAAAAACTGTACTTTTGGTGTGAAAAATAAACGTAAAAAATCTTTTTAGCAACAACCTTTTATTGAAAAAGGTACTGTACTGAAAAATAAAGAATAATGTTCTGTAAAATTGAAAATCAAAGCAGTATAACTACAATAAAATCCCTTACTTGGTCACTCATCATAGGTGCATGTATTTAGAAGCCACATAAACGTAGTATTTTCAAAATACGAAATATACATTTTCATAGCTTGAGGTTTTTTTTCAGAAATTTTGAAGTAGTATTAGGACTTATGACGTTTGACGCCTCAAACTCGGAAAATTTATATTTCATATTTAAAAAATATCTACGTAACTTCTAAGTACTTAAGTAACTGCACTAAGTACTAAAATAGCTTAACTAAGTACTTAAGGAACTGCGCTGAGTACGAAAATAACTTAACTAAGTACTTAAGTAACTGCACTAAGTACTAAAATAACTTAACCAAGTACTAAAGTACTGCGTAATTTCTAAGTACTAAAATAACTTAACTAAGTGCTAAAGTACTACGTAGCTTATAAGTACTAAAAATATCTCCGTAACTTCTAAGTACTTGCAGCTATGATAAGTGACCAAGGAAGGGACTTTTTTTTGTAGCTATACTGTTTTCATTTTCAATCTTACTGAAAATTATTTTTCACTTTTTAATACAATACCATTTAAATAAAGGTTTGTTTTTAGAAAGTTTTCTTACGTTTAATTTATTTTATACTTTTGAGTATTAGAATTTGTTTATTTATTTGCCATGCCAGACCCTCATGCCATTCAGACATCGGCGTGATAAAAAAAACATTGCCTTAGGTTATAAAGATTTCGCAAGAAACATAATAGTGTAATTATAAATAGTACTCAATTCAACAAAGTTGATGAGCCCAAACTCGATTGTCCTACCATTTGCCATCAGGAAATTTCAATTCCCGACTCCGCCACCATTATCAGACTCTCGTTATCATGTGGAATGAAAAGTGCTCGTGATAACAAAACAAATGAGTGCAAACTCGACTGCCCTAGTATATGTTATTAAGGAGTTGCATTGCCCACCACCCACCTCCATCAACAAACCAAATCCATAGTACCATATTATTGCATTGTCACCGACGTTACATAGGTCTGCCAAATTTCACCTCAATAGGACGCCAGCAAGTTCGTGAAAAATGGATTACAAAATTTGAACCGAAAAGACAAACATACGAAGGAAGCAAGTTAAAAAAAGCTTGTAATAATGAAACCTCCGTATGACCGGATACTTTTGTGAAATTCCGAAAAATACGATAGCGGCAAGGTGTAGAGATAGAAGTGCTATTTTCGACGAGAATAACAACTTCAGTCATCTGGTATTGGCGAATGGATTATCATAAAATTATCCGGCCATTCGACGGAAGATATTATAAGCTCTGTTCTGTCTAAATTTGGAATTAATCTGACCAATAAATTTTGAGATACGGCTGACACCATAAAAATTATTATATTCAAGCTTGCATCGTTGCAATACAATGAAAATTAATTCTTCTTAGTCGTTCGAATATTTTTCCCCTTTTCAGACTCCAAAAATCGATCTATTGTTTTTACGTATTCTTACTAGAGATTCGCGATCTCAATTTGCAAACGAAAGGCTTTGGATAATTATAAAAATAAATAAATTCAAACTGACCCAAAAAATCGTTGCTTTGCAATGTCATTAGAAATCGTATTTATTTTATTACAAGCATAGGCAGACCCCCTAATACCAATGTTCAGATCAACGAGTAGTTAGCTCATGATAAACTTTTGACACCCTTAATACTCTCAGCCTTTGGGAACCATCGAAAAATGTACTCCTTGAACAAAAAAAAGCAAATTACAACACGCTATATACGCTGCCTTCAGTAGATCGAGCGTCAGTTGAATCACTTCAACGCCCACCTTAATCAATATATCGTCCGAAGATGGTCGATGCAAAACTATGGAAACTCGATACTCCCGGACTTTGAACATTTTTTGCGAACCGTCACGGAGGAGTCGGCCATTGATTGGCCGATCAATAATCCGAGCGTGCAATTTGTATTATATGGATGTCAACGTCCTGGCATTGGATTTAACGACAATTACCGTTTAATGAAAAAATTAGCCTACTCCCGAAATGGAAAACACCCTGCTCGTTTGATATTCAATATTTAATTACAAAATTGCGCTGTTATCATTTGTAAATATTCCGAGCGTGCAATTTGTATTTTAGGGCTGTCAAAGACCTGGCATTGGATTTAACGAAAATGGACGTTTAATGAAAAAATGAACTTCTTCCCATAATGGAAAACACATATTTAATATTTAATTAGGAAATTGCGCTGTTATCTTTAGTAAATATTCCGAGCGTGCAATTTGTATTTTGGGGACGTCGAAGTCCTGGCATTGGATTTAACGAAAATGGACGTTTAATAAAAACATTAACTCCTTCCCATAATGGAAAACACACTTATTCGATATTCAATATTGAATTAGGAAACTCCGATG
The DNA here is from genome assembly GCA_951751655.1 of Ophion costatus. Lineage (NCBI taxonomy): Eukaryota > Metazoa > Arthropoda > Insecta > Hymenoptera > Ichneumonidae > Ophion > Ophion costatus. Next base: position 11,737,639 of record OX632367.1, read on the forward strand.
TTATTTTTTTAAAATAAATAACCGAACGTACGATTTCTATTCCAGGGACGCAACGTCCTGGCATTGGATTCAACGAAGATTACCGTTTAATTAAAAAATTAACTTCCTCTCACAATGGAAAACACACTTATTTGATATTCAATATTTAATCAGGAAACCGCGATGTTCCTGAAAATCCAAACACGCTTTACGTCAGTTGTACCAAGAGCTGCGAAAAATGAATAATGCTACAAATACCTTTAATTAAAACATATGGCTCACAAGCTTATTGGTTAGCTCGAGTTTTCAACGTATCCCCTGGACAAACGTTGAATTATTTGATCCTCGATTCCGTGTGCAACAGAAAATTTCATATTAGCCAAAAAAATGTACCCGCTCGCTCAGCTAATTGACCAATATGTATTCTATTTGCGATGTAAGCACACGAGCTTGTTTCCATTCAAGCGTTATCCAATTTGCCGGCAACTCTTCATCGTTTCTGTGCTCTTGATAATTAATATTACGAATTTAACGATGCGTGTTTGAATACCGGAGCGAGCTAATGAGGCTCGTAATTGCGGTTAATGGATTCGTTATTGCAAAGTTAAATTCGCCTATCCATTGTGGGTTTAACGATGGTATCTCGGACGAACGTGCAGCGAGACACAATAAAACGAATTCCCGGGCCATATATTCTCATTGTGTTTTTTTTATCGAGATGTATCCAGGGCCATTGGTGCATCTGCTTGCAACCACTGCACAACTGATTGACGAAGCTGCAACCGGAGCTTTCCATGTATCCTGGCAAACGCCAATGCTCGTTGAGGCTAAACCATGACGTCTTTAGTTGTAAAGAAAAAAATATTAAAAAATAGGTATTTTTGTTATGGAGGGAAAAAAGAAACGAGAGGGAGAGAGAGAGAGTTTGCAGGATACATAAATAGTTCCTGATCGATTGTAAGCTCATTGGGCTGTCAACCCCGCATCTTCCCATCACAGAAATCTTTGAATAGAAGATCTGGTTGACGTTCTCAATGAAAATTGACGGTGGCTCTCGTGATATCTCCTTCTATTCTATCTATGTAATTTTATTATTATTTGCCAAGCTTTTACCCGTGGCTTCGCTCCCGTGGTTCTGAGAAAAAAATAACGTTTGTCAATAGAGCACCAATCCTGGACACAGTGCAGAGCATTATATTAGGATGCTATTATATACGATGTTGTAAGTTCTTCAACCCTTGGACTCCCTTCTCGGTCGGTTGCTCTATATACTATGGACGCGTGCGTCCAATGCTCAAAATCGCCATATCTTGACGCTGAATGAAAGAACACACCGAACTCTTCAACACTTAAGGCATTAGGCCACAGTAACGGGTATAAAAAGCATGTGCGAATTTAACAGTTTTTTTCGTATGAAAATGTGGTCTCATAAAATTAATTACACATCTATTTAGTATGAATATCAAGCTGTTAGAATTTTTTTTTGATGTACAAAATGGCCGACTACTAATATTTTTTTTTGTTACTTTTTTTTTCGGCGCCCCGGGGCGTGACATTTAGCATCCACAATTTTTTACCTAGAAGAAAAAACAAAAATTCTCGTCAATCTACATTAGAATACGTAGAGAAGCACGTACGGAATTAAAAAAATATTGTTTTATTCAAAAGTTGTAGGTATTTAAACAAGAAATGAATTTTCAGTGAAAAATTTCGTTATAACTGCTCATAAAATAAAAAGTTTTTGAATAATCAGAAATTTCGTACGTAATTCTCTGCGAAATGCAATTAGGAACATAACTTTTAAATTTGAGGTGAATCGAGTGAAAATTGTTGAAGTTATTTGTCAAGCCATATGGAAAAAAAGCTGTGACGAGATATTTCGAGTAGACGGCCATTTTGTACATGGAAAAAAAATGTCTAACAGCTTGATATTCATACTAAATAGATGTGTTATTAATTTTATGAGTGAATCACTTTTTCATACGAAAAAAAATTGTTAAATTCGCACATGATTTTATACCCGTTACTGTGGCCTAAGGCCTTAGCAGGGTATCCCTATCTGGAAGCCCAATTTGAAGGGTTAGAATGATTCTTTTTTCTTGTCTAGTTACACATTAGTTGGAATGAATTATTTTTTCCCCAGCATGTTGTACACATGTTTATGGTTACAATGTAATTTTTTCGGAAGAAAATCTTTCAAAGCTTTCGTGGTGATGCAGTTGGCGTTGCAGTTCTCCAGCGGCCAGTCCCGAAACGACGGGATCCCTACCAGGCTCAAATGTAATCTGAAACGAAAACAAAAACTCTTCTCTTCAAATATATCCAACTGGCTATGGATTCACGACCCACTTTTCGAAATTTCGACAAATACGATAAATGACAGCTTTTCGCTGTCTCGATAATCGCGTTCAAACTCGACGGATTGCGGTAAACCCGATACACACTGTTCCGCCTAAGTAGGTGTAAATTCGTCAATTTTTAAAATGTCAGGGTCCGGTTGGTCTTAAGGATGTTGAGTCCCTATGAAACATATTAATGTTAATTGTTCAATAAATAGCCTCTTAATCGTCATGACATTTTTACACGACCTCCTGAATACTTCAAGTGAAAACATACCAAATTTTCGGCATTCTATCACCATTACTTCAACCTCCTTAAGGGTTGAAATAAAAAATGATGAGAAAATTCTGAAAATTTGGTATGTTTTTGTATGAAGTATTTAAGAGGGCGTGTTAAAATTTCACGACGATTAGGAAGCTCGTTATTAAAAAACTAACATTTCGTTAAGAACAATTTTTAAAACAAATTTTAAAAAATGTATCAATGAACTTTGTTTTGTTTCCGTTGCTTTCAGTATATTGTAGATATTATAAAATTGAGAGATCAAAAAAAAACTTATTGCAAAGTTACATCAGTTTCCATAAAACAACATTTAATTTGTGAATGTTAATTGTTCAATAACGAGCTTCCTAATTGTCGTAAAATTTTTACACGGCCTCTGAAACACTTCATACAAAAACATACCAAATTTTCAGAATTTTATCATCATTTGCAATTTGGGACTCAACATCCTTGAACTATTCTTGAAAGTTCACACTACAAGAATATGCAAAAAAAACGATTTTTTTTCATTTCCAGCATACCCCCTTAGAAACGTTCCATAAATTATACTTGCAATTTTAACTCGGTAAGAATTTGTGCATTTTCAAAGGCCACAGACTTGCATTTGGCGAACTAATTCCAATATAATTTGGATTGGTTGAAAATTCGACGATTGCTTGAGCGTTAAATAAAATGTATAGTAAGAGAGATCGAAGTGAGATTTCCATCTTTGCTATGCGGATAACCTCGGAGTGACAGATGAGACTGGTTCCACGTAACGTTATATCCTCTTGCTTTCCAATAATCATATCCAACCTCGGGGAAATTACGGCAAATGCTGAGCACACAAAGTGCTTGAGAATACGCATTGGGGGATGTCTTTTTTCTCCCTTTTGCCCCCCCCCCCCCCCCCCTCTCTCTCTCTCACTCTCTCTCTTGCTCTTTTCCATTCGCGTCTCACCGAAGCTCGCGTTGCGTAAATAAAAATCCCCAACGTGCAGGTTGAAAAAAGGGCGAAACGAAAAAAGTTCTTATCAAGGGTTTTATTCACGGAGGCAAAGCGGTAACAGGAGGGAAAAAAGTCTCGTGTATTCACAGGATAAATGTAGATACACGGCTGTATTTCCGTGCACGGTGCACCACTGTATATGCAAGCATGAGTGAGTGGAAGTGACAGAGAGAGAGAGAGAGAGAGAGAGGGCGAAAGTTTGCGAAAAACGGGAAAATGAATGAAATGTTTAATAACGCGTGTCATTTAATTCCTCTCCCGCCGCCTTTTATTCCACTCATTGTTGTCTTTTTTCTCCCCTTGCTGCCTCATTATCACGTAGCTTTAATGGAGCCTCGTTACCGAAACTCGCGATGCCCCTTCGCGCCCATGGACCTCGTGCACTCTCCAGAAATCGCTCGCACCGGAAACTCCTCGACATGCGCCCGTAAAAATAAACGTATCTTACACAGGAATAAATTCACCGCGTATTTTTACCATTTTTACTGATATTAGAAAAAATGTCTAAGAAAAATTTACCCGATCAATATTTAAGGAAGCTTTCCAGTGTGACAGCCCGAAAAATCGCTGTTTTTCGCGATTTTTTTTTTAAAGAAAAAATAATCTAATCGGTCTGGTTTTTTTTGTATATTAATTGGGTATTGAAGAATACAAAACAATTTTTTAAAGATCGATTTATTTATTAATTAATATCTATAAAAATGATGAAACAATTGTTGCAGAAAATGCACTTGGATGTGGTGTCCACGTTGGGGGTCACAATTTTGATCTGAAACAAAAAACACAAAAAGATTATTGATCGGTATATAATTGGCTTTCGTGCTATGGAGGCTTTTTTTTTTTTTTTTTGCAAAAATGGCGCCGGTTTGAACAAAAAGTATCGATTTTAGCATTTTTTTTGGCAGTTTTTTTTACAAAAAAATAGGAAGATGTCAAAAAAGCTTCCATAGCACGATAAACAATGACGTTAAGAATATTGTGTAAAAAATTCAACTCGATAGCTTTAAAACTCTGCCCTCCAAGTTGGACACCGTTTTGAAAAATGCTGTTTCGAGAAAAACGCGTTCAAAGTTTCGCTGTAGCTGTAGCGCTCTGTTGCCTTCTTCCAAGAAATGCTGTACAGTGACCGAAATAATCTGAATTTCGGCATGAAAATTTCAGGGAATATTCGGAAGAGTGTATACTATTCGATAAAGAAAAAAAAATCGATTTTTTGAAAATTTCACACTGGAAAGCTCCCTTAAACCACGTTGAAAATTGAAAGCTACCGACCCCGCACAACAAAATCTTCAAACATATATATTCGTCATTATGAAAAAATACAACCAAAGGTAGTATTGTTGTCTACAGCGCTGTTTCGAAGGCCATTTTTGGGATGAAATAACTAAAAAATTACGTAAAAAATAAATGAACAAGTTTATTGATGCTTTACTATTATGTACTAATTTAAAAAAAACGTGCTCTGGACGTTGCATGAATCTGAAAAAAAAAACGTATTCTTCATTTTCCGTTTTGGGTCACTTTGCCCCGAACCAAATTAAAATGAAATCCTTACTAACTCAAAATTGAAAGTTTTCGATAATTTTTTTACAACAATCCACTTTTATGTTTTCTGAATTTTATATATGCAGACATATTAATAAATGTTTAAAGTATATCCTTGATTTTGTTCAATAAAAGCCGACCGAAGGGTTGCTAATGGCAGGTGCATGAAGTACTGAAGTACGTGAAGTACGAGTATAAGTGAAGTACGAGTGTCGAATTGACCCAGTGCGTCAAAATCGTGGGCAAATATAAGTGTGCCAACGAAGGGTTAATCTGTATGAGTGTTGTGAAGTTTGGTACCAGATTCAACAAAAAAAAATACAAATGGCGACATGCTAAGCTTTGATTATTATTTTTTTCCAATTATTCTGACGAATCTTCGAGTTGTTATACATGGATTAACAAAATAAATTATTTCAACGCTATTCTGCTACCAACGTTGAAAAAGAGTCTGGCAAAGATGTATGCCAAATCTGAGCTCAATTGGACAATTGTTTATCGAGATATCGTGGTTGCCAATTTAGAGAGCATAGTTTCGGGAAAAACGGATGTACATTGTCTTGCCTTAAGGCGAACAACCAGTTTAGGTGACTCAAAAAAATCGATTCTTTTATTTCCATAAATTGTTAGTAAATCTAATCGCTGATTGATCGGTAAGCAGTATAAACCATTCACTACTGCCTTGAATGTGTTTTTGGGAATTTCTTTTCAAACACGTTTGACTCAAAACGACTTTTTTCAAATTGCGTACACTCTAGCTCAGAAAGTCTATATTTCTATAAAGCCTATAATTTTGTAAAGTGGTAGTTAGTTTTTTTTGTATAATTTCGCCCTATATGAACCTACATTTGGGGCAATACCATTGCTCAAAGTATATTTTTTATAGCATAAAATGTTATAAACTAATGGCAAAAATGATACCCTTTTATTTGGGCATCTCTAAAAAATAACATTTTCAATTTTTGGTCAGAGTTAGGTTCATATAGAAGGAAAACATGTTCTTAAAGAAACCTTCAAACTATATTAATTTCCGATGAAAACTGTGGCCTTCAAAGTGCACACAAGCATCAAAGTCTCATGGCAACCTTTGAAAGGCGGCTGGTTATATGTTCCACATTTTCAGAGGAAATGCTCCGCAAAAATTAAATTAGTTTGAAAATATGTATAAAATATTTCCAAAGTTTGCGTAAACTCTATTCGTTAATTTCTTTTTTTTTTCAAACCATGAAAAACACTTAAAAACCGTACCCCTAAACTGGTTTCCCGCCTTAAGGCCTTAGGCTACAATAACGGGTATAAAATCATGTGCGACGTCAACAATTTTTTTTCGTATGAAAAAGTCATTCTCTTATAAGATTAATTACACATCTATTTAGTATGAATATCAAGCTGTCAGAATTTTTTTTTCGATGTACAAAATGGCCGACTGCTATATTTTTTTTGGTTACTTTTTTTCGGCGCCCCGCGGCGTGACATTTAGCATCCACAATTTTTCACCTAGCATAAAAAACAAAAATTCTCGTCAATCTACATTAGAATACCTAGAGAAGCACGTACGGAATTTAAAAAATATGGTTTTATGCAAAAGTTGTAGGTATTTGCACTTAAGAAGTGAATTTTCAGTGAAAAATATTGTTATAACTGCTTATAAACTGCTCATAAAATAAAAAGTTTTTGAATAATCAGAAATTTCGTACGTACTTCTCTGCGAAATGCAATTAGGAACATAACTTTTAAATTTAAAGTAAATCGAGAGAAAATTGTTGAAGTTATTTGTCACGCCAATTGGAATAAAGCTGTTTCGAGAAGTTTCGAGTTATCGGCCATTTTGTACATCGCAAAAAAATATATATATTTTTTCCAACAGCTTGATATTCATACTGAATAGATGTGTAATTAATTTTATGAGGGAATGACTTTTTCATATGAAAAAAAAAATGTTAAATTCGCACATGATTTTATACTCGTTACTGTGGGCTAAAGCCTTAATTAAAAACACTCCATTCTTTCACTGCATTGCAACTTCTACTGATAGTGTACAGGGAACCTCTAAGAAACCTCTGCCTACAAGAGTGCCTTTTTTACTAATTGCGTTATCACTGGCTGATCGCTCGCTACACCACCTTAAGCCACTCTCCAAAAAAAAAATAGCCAACACGTTTTGAAATTCGTGGTAAATTCGTTATAAAATACGCCTCCAGTTCCCAGTCAAACCCCGTGTCAATTTGATCAGGCGTGACAACGAGGTGTCAAAGAAGGGAGAAAAGAATCGTCTGATAATTGTAATATACGATCTCCAGAGAGCCGAATCGCAGAGTTTTGAGCTAATAGAAGCGAGTCCTCCCTATAGGGGTTGGTTACAACCAAGGGAAATAAGGAGACCGTTATGCGAGCGCACAGGCGACGGTGTTTCTCCGATGGCTCGGAGTATGCGAGCGCTTATCTTATCTTAACAGCGGAGCTATAGCAGCATCGCGACGCCGCTCCCTAACGCACCCTAAACGGAAATTAACACCACCCCCTTTGACGCCATTTGTACACGTACGCTTTTGGCCTTCGTGTGCTCGTGCCATTGTTGCCTCGCGTTCTCCGTCTATCCTGAAGCACCCTGAGCTTTTTTCCTCTTCCAAGGAGCTTTGACGCCATTGTATACACCATGTATATATATATATATATACACACACACATGTTATATATCTATATATATTATGGGATGCCAACACTGGAAGGAAAAAAATCAATGGATATTGCACGCCACAAGATCACAGCAGGAACGGGGGTGAAGGAGGTGACTATAACAACATTCACGTTCTCCCATCTCTCTCTCTCTCTCTCTCTCTGTTGCCTCAGTCGTCTCTTCCTCAAGATACCTCCCTCAAGCCACTTTGGTTCTCTTTTTACTTCACCAAGGTATTATGCGCTTCGACACCCTTGCCTACCACCCCCAGTGTACCGTGCAAACATACACTCGCCCTTATCGCTTTTCCGTTTTCTTCTTCACCATCACGCGAATTGTTTGCCATAAAAACGTTAATTTCCTGCCGGAATAAGCCAAAGACCGAGGATTTTGCCTCGGGATCATCGCGATTTTACTCCTACGGGTGTATTCACTATGTAGGTTTGCTGAAAAACTCGGAGCCCCTTTCACGGTTATTCTACGACTCTGTGAGAGACACAGCGTTGCCAAAGAGAAGAGACGAGAGGGAGAGAGGGAAACGCAGCTTTTCCATTGCACCGTAAAATATCAGCGCCCTCGAAGCGTACTATACCGTGATAAGGGCCACGAGGGCCGAAGCTATGATTCTTACGGATCCGTTCCCCGCCTTCGGAGAAATTTCTATTCGGGCCCTCGTAGCCGGGCAATAAACCAGGCAGCTTTTAACGTCGAGGGGTTAAACACAGTTATACGCATACACGTATACACCGGAGTGCATTTTATATCGCAACGGATGCTGGATCTTATTCTGCGTCGGGACGAAAGTGAAATTCTTGCCTAACGAATTCAATAACTCGAGGATGGCGGGGGTTCGACGAGTAAAGTGAAGAAATAACTTATTTCCCGGTATCAAGAGGTCGAGTCTCCGAGAAATTTCGAGTCCTCTCGAGGACGCTAGCAGGAAGGGTTGTAAATATCGAATTACTCAATATTTTGAACTCTTTCTTCGCGAACGGTCGACGGAACGTTAATTCCTCACGATCTCGACCTTCCCGAATCTGCAAGAACTAGACGTGTTTGACGTGCGGTAAAAGTATGTAGAAGTAACACGACATAAAGACGAGGCACGCATTGCCATGTCGATTCTACACACTTATGGATTTGGTGACACTTAAGGATGTTGAGTCCCTATGAAACATGTTAATGTTAATTGTTCAATAAATAGCTTCTTAATCGTCATGAAATTTTTACACGACCTCCTGAAAACTTCATGTAAAAACATACCAAATTTTCAGAATTCTATCATCATTACTTCAACCTCCTTAAGGGTTGGAATAAAAAATGATAAGAAAATTCTGAAAATTTGGTATGTTTTTGTATGAAGTATTTAAGAGGTCGTGTTAAAATTTCACGACGATTAGGAAGCTCGTTATTAAAAAATTAACATTTTGTTAAGAACAATTTTTAAAAGAAATAAGAAAAAATTTATCAATAAACTTCGTTTTGTTTCTGTTGCTTTCGGTATATTGTAGATATTATAAAATTGAGAGGTCAAAAAAAACTTATTGCAAAATTACACCAGTTTCCATAAAACAACATTTAATTTGTGAATGTTAATTGTTCAGTAACAAGCTTCCTAATTGTCGTGAAATTTTTACACGACCTCTGAAATACGTCATACAAAAACATACCAAATTTTCAGAATTTTATCATCATTTGCGATTTGGGACTCAACATCCTTAATACGTTAACATTACACAGTTAATGCGTTGAAATGATACACGTGGATGTGCAATTTTTACGCATTAGATTATTACACACCTTCGTACCTGTCCCCGTAAAGAACACGTTTATTGGAACACAATGTGTGTAGAATCAACATACACGACGCATATTTACACACATTGAACTTAACAATACACTTTGATAACAACACACGAGCAAAAATAACACGGGAAAAAGCAACACAGTTTACGTGTCTTAATTGCGAGTTATTGATCATACGTTTTAATAATTACCTTGGTGACGCCAGCACGTGAAACACGTCAGTTGGTTTGACATTTATTGATTGACCGGTTAACAAGACCACATTTGAACTTCAATTAACCGGTTGACGGATTCAATTAACATCTCAGTATACACACACACAAGCGCTATAATAAAAATTGTGGTAGCAATTCGCAATATACGGGTAACAATACCCGAACCCATCGTCAACAAATCCATCGTGTGCCTACTCGCATCATACTACATCATCATAGTGTATTTAGAAAAGGCAACTATCAAAACTGTAAATATATAATTAACTTTATAATTAATATAATTAATACAATCAACACAGCGTAATGTATAAGTAATCTCCACTAAATACATATATTTTGACGATGAATTGTCATTGAATTAATTTTTCTCATTGAATTGTCATTGAATTAATGTTAATGCTTTGTCATTGAATTAATTTTTCCGACACATCCCATGTGTATGCAGTACTGCAAAAAGAAGTGTGTTGTTTCTACACACTTTGAGTGTGTAAATGGCTGCAGACGCTTTGTACAAGTTTTAACGCGTGTAATAAAATAACACACGTAAGTGTGTTGTTTGAACGCATATATCCATGTTATTTTTGCACCGTCATTTTTTTACACACGTTAAAACGTGTAAAAAGTGTCTACAACCATTTATACACGTAAAGTGCATAAAAACAACACACTTGTTTTTGCAGCGAAAACGTCGAAGTTTTACGACGCTAATTTTGCCACTCGAAATGGGAGACGACCTGCCGCAGAGCATTTTCCCTGGGCCTTTGCAAGGGCAGGGTGAATTTCACATGCTCGAAATCGCCATTTAGCGTTGGTGCCTAGAGCGCTGTTTCGGAGGTCATTTTTGGGATGGAATAACGATTTTTTTTGTACACGTGTTTATCGATGCATCGAGAATATTTATGAATTTAAAAAAATTATCATCGTGTACTGTTTGCGTACAACCGTGCGTGGAAAAAGGCCCTCGATCGGCCACCAGACGTTGTATGAATCTGAAAAAAAACCAAACATATTCTTAATCTGTATGAGTGTTGTGATGTATGGTACCAGCTCCAGCAATAAAAATCACAACACTATGACATGTTAAACTGTGATTATCAATTTTTCCTATTTTTTTTTTCAAAATTCTACGAGTTATAAAGGGTGTCTCAAAATGACCTGACATTTTAAATTGCGCGCCATTTTTTTGCGGCGAACGTAGAGTACTAATCTTTGATAACTGGCATCAGGAAGTGTTGAGGTTAAGTCATGGAGAATTACACGATCGAGCAAGGCGTAGAAATTGTTATTTGCTGCATTGTTACTGCATAGTTATCGCAGATGAAGTTTCATGGTCGTATTATCCCGCGCCGCGGCGATGTTAATTGGCCACCAAGATCGTGCGATTTGACGCCATTGGACTTCTTCCTTTGGGCTTTTCTAAAAGGAAAAGTGTATGCCAATGATCCACAGACTATTTCGGAGCGCAAGGAAGGAATTCGACGCACCATTGATGAAATTCGTCCGCAATTATGCCAAAATGTTATTGAAAATTACGTCAAAAGAGTGAACGTTTGCAAACAGAGACGAGGCGGCCATTTATCGGATATTGTGTTCCACACATAATCTCCATGTTTTTACTTTATTTTGAAATAAAAATATTCGTACTTTTCAAGTAAATATTAGGTGTAGTAAAAAAGAAATCCATGATTTCGCATGAAATTGAAGGCAAAAATAATAAATTTCTTTTTACTATGCCTAATAATACGTTTTATGAATGAATTAAAATGTCAGATTATTTTTAAACACCTTGTATAAATTAATTAATGAACGATTTCGACTCAATTCTGTTACCAACGTTGAAAAACAGTGCAACGAAGGTGTATGCTAAGTCTGTCCCCAATCAGCCAATTGGTTATCGATATATCGTGGTTGCCCACTCGGCTAATTTTATGAGTGTCATCGAAAGCTTTTCACAGACGTAATCAGAAATATATGTAGAATAATAAAGTAGAATAAAAAAAAAGTTTGTTTTTATATCTCACAATACTGCCGTAAAGTAGGACATCACTGTGACGGTCCAAAAAAGGTCTTTGTTCTGAATTTTTTAAATCTCGTACAGTATTTATTTGGGATCCGGAAAAAGATATATCATTGAGCATATAATAACAATTCACAACGTTATTGAGGTACAATTAACCCTTTGCATAAAAAATGTAATCCAACGGCCGGGTCGTTAACTCGGCAATTTGTCAATCTGAAAAATAAAAATGAAAAAGTTTTATAATCTATATAAATGTAGTTATTGTTGTACCTAGACGTTTTTCAAAAGAAAAAAATCACAAAATGGCGAGTGTTAAGAAAGTGTAATATCGGCAAAATTTTTACTTGTACTCGGGGGCTCGTAAGATACTAAATTTAAAAAAAATGGCTACGGACAACGATAGCTACGGCAATAACGAAATTTTGAATTTATAAAATTGAACACCGAAAATTATAGATAGAGTTATGATTCCGGCCAGGTCAAGAAAAGGCGTTTCGAGAAAAAAGCGATCGAAAGTTTCAGTATACGTGAATCGTTGTGCTACCTGCCCTCACTGAATTGTCCGTACCTTGGTCAATTTTCAATATCATCCCTAGAATTTTTTCCACATATCCTTGATTATGTATACTGTAAAATACAAAAAATCGATTTTTTCACCCATCACTGTGGTGTCCCGCCTTAATCAGATGTTTCAATATTACGAAGGTGAATCAAAAAGTTCTTAGAAGCACATATTAATATAATATTTTCGGGGTAGTTTGATATATATTCCGAAGCTTGTCCAATCACACAATATTGATGCAAAATTTGAATCAATTTGATCGTATTGTTTTTAAGTTATTAATTATTTTGTGCCAATAGTTGTTACAAATACTCAATTATGGAGAATAATAATGGATAAAATGGAGGCAAAAATGGATAAAATACCTGTGCCTTCCCAAAATTTAAGGAGCATATCCAGGGGAAGATATTCGACGATGATGATGCTGTCATAGCTGTCGTAGAACGAGTTTTTTTAGTTGAGAATTTTTTTTCCATTTTAGGAAGAAATGAGAAAGTTGGAAAAAGCCTCATTCTAATTGTAAATGTATAGAAGCAGAAGAAGATTATGCAAAAAGCTTTTTAAATTTATTTGAATTTTCTCAAATTTTTATAGTGATTCCAAAAACGTTTTGATTCATCCTCGTTATTCCCGGCGAGAAATTTGACTCCTTGCAGCGGAGAAGTTCGTTAGTTGTCCTCGAATTGCCAAGTATTTGACGCTTGCCATTGCGAGAAAAAAGTTGACCAATGAAGCGAATGATTCGTCGTGTCCCGACTTCCTCGGACAATCCTGGGTACGTTACGTGACAGGATAGAGCCCGGTAATGAGTGTGTAGGAACTAATTGCGGTTTCTGCTTGGCATTTATCGAGAGGGGGCTCAATTCGATGTCAAACATTTGCTGCTCTACCCACCATCACCAATCTCGTGTGGTGTTCATTGACCTTCGTAATAGATCGTTTCGTCGTTCCCCCGGTTCTGCCATTCAATGATAGCACCATCGGCATTGGGAGAAAGGCACAACTGGTTAGAATTCCACGGCACGTATTTTAACGTTCATTGGGTTGACTAATCGATGGCGTTTGGTGGAAACGTTGCTCGTTGTGTTTTGCATAATAATCAGAGCGGTGTTCACACCGCTTGAACAACACGCACGTCGAGACAAGGGGCCCAGGGAGGAGGAGAATATCATCGTCACTGCCAGACAAAACAATAGCTACCCTGGAGCAGCTCGATCGAAGGTTGTAAAAAAAGTGCGAACCTCCCTGCTTGAAGCGAAAAATTACCATTTAGATATGTTCGAAAAATGATAATAATAATAATTTCGAACTAGGTAGGGGAGAAGTGCCATACATCGAATAGGTGCTTAATATCGGATAGTGTACTATCTCGAGTTTTCCTATAGCGACATTTGTTTTTTATTTTATACATTTTTATTTTAATTTTATTTTTATCTTAGTTTTAGTTTCATTTTTATTTCTTCTTTATTTTATTTTTATTTTATTTTTATACTAGTCGTATGATGGCACTGCATAACTTTTGTTTGTTCAGCAACAAAAATGGCACAACAGTGGAATGATGTTACTTTTCGCCGGCGTGAAAAAATATTTTTCGTGCTGAAGAGTGTTGCTTTCATTGAGGTGATTCCAAATGATTTGCGGTTAAAAAACGTTTTATGAATCTTTGTTTTGACCTAATAAATATTTAATGTTCGCAAAAATAGCAATATTTATAAAACTATTACAGATTATATTCGGCTTTGGCAAAATCTTAATATCGTATACTCAACCCTTCGCGGTCACACGTTTTGGCAATAACGCGTTGGTCACAGGGGGTCGCAATGACCCCAGCCATGTTTCCAACAATTGCCGCGTTGACCGTATCTTTCCGAATTACTCATAACAATTCTGGATATTAGTTTGAACATTCGCGAATGTGGCATTCTCGGTATTATATGTTAATCGAATTTTAAAATGGCAAAAAACAATCCGCAACCCTTCAATGCGTAAAAAAGGCCATTTTTACTAAAAAAAAGTCATTACTCTTGCAATATTTAATTCTTTCTATACAATTTTAGTACGATACTCCTGAGATGTGGTAGTTTAACGAAAAAAATAGCTCCATAGTGAGAAGTAGTTTAAGGAAAAAATAGCTCCACGTCCGACTCTACACTGTACTTACACAGGGTGTACCAAGCACCGTTAGAAGACAGGCCAGTTGCCTTGGCCGCTTCCAACTTACAATATTAATTTTCGCTTAAAGTTGCACTTGGGGTCATTTTGACCCCGGCTGACGACGGAGGGTTAATCGAGCCTAACATTAAGTGTCCGTTTGTGCCAAAATGTTCTGTCTTAATAAAAAAATTAACTAATAAAAACTGATTGCTTGATAATAAATACAAAGCGAAAAAAAATGCACGTTTTGTTTTATTTTATATTAAAATAGTTTCGTAATATCAGATATGTTATAAGAAAAATGGAGTTTGGGCCTATCGACTATTCAATTGTCTGAATCGAAACGGTAACCTTTTCGAAAACCATGAATTCTGTAATTTTTCTAAAACACAATATAGCTCAAAATAATCCAATATAATGTGGAAAATAATGATTAGCATCTTGTTGTATATGAAATATATATATGATAAAGTCCCAAAATTTGAAGGTCTCAGTCATCGTCTACGATTTTCATCTTCGAACAAAAGTATTCAATATATATTTCCTCTCCCCTGGTAGTCGTGATAGTTACCACTTATTTTTCCAGTGGAAGAAAAAAAGGTCACTGAACCCGCGAATTACGAGCTGAGCGTTGAAGCTCGACAAATGTGACACTTCACGCGCACGATAGAATTTTTTTTTTAATGGGCAGGTAGCGAATTTCCTCGATTGCCTTAATAGTCCGCATTCGTTATAGCGGCAACGATGTATACGAACTGGCGTTTCGCAGATGGACGATAGTGAAAATATGAGCGCGTGGGGCGGGGGGGGGGGGGGGGAGGGGGGTCATGTCGAGGGCAAACGAAACAAATGATCTCGTCGAAAAAGAATGCGGCCCGCTTTTCGGTTGGTGGCGGAAAAAAATTCAAGTGAAATAAAAAAAACGGGAATTACCCTGGTTTTGCCGCGGGCTTCCGCCCCGCGTATCGTTGAACATGGTCCGGTTGAGTGATCGCTGTGATAGATCAGGCAAGCGAGTATGCAAGCGTGTGCACCGATATTTATTTACATAAAAGTGTATACGTTGGAATTTTCGACCGAATGGTTAAGCGGTGCGCGTTGTCCGACGCACGTAACACGAGCCCACTCCAATACACGAAACTTTATGGGCACATTAGGGTTGAATTTTTTTTAAAACCCTGCCGAACTTTCGTCCTCCAAAGAGGATGCCTACTGACTCTACGAAGCCCAGGCGCGGCACCAGGCGATAAAAATTAAGCGGGATGATAAAAAAAAATCGACAAAAATATTTGGTCCTATATATCGATGGTGACGAGCCGTGGGTTTGCAGGTTAAAATTCTGAACAGCAATTTTGAGGATTTGAAAACCTTGAAGATTCGTCGAGGAAGAAAATATCTTTAGGCGAGGAAAAAATTGCTGATTTTCTTGATTTTTTTTCTAAAGGGAAGATTTCTTCTTAATTTTTGAGACTTAGGGTATGTTTTATTACTAGTTTCGACTGTTCCATAGTATTTTTTTTAATCATCAAAAACGACGGAGTAATGGCACGGTCTTCCAAACGGGTTGCGTTGGATGTCGTCAAACGGCGTGACACGTAGCGTCGGCGAGATTAATATGAAAAAAAACCAACGACGATTTTTCGTTTATTAACACTCATACGCAGAGTATGAACCAAGAAAAAATGAGAAATGTTGAAAATCGATTAAATAGTTCGCTTCGCAACAAAAAGATTGGATTTTTCGAAAAAAATGGCTACATTTTCCAATAAATAAATAACTTTTTGCTATTTTCAGAAACATTTAGTATCGTGTTTTAGACAATAAGGTTAGAATGATTTATACCAAACTTCATCAATACCGATCGATTAGTTTCTTAGCAATACGTCACGCCAGTTTTGAAAGTGCAGTTTAGAAGACCGTGCCATACCTCCGCCATTTTTTAAAAGATTATTCAATAAAAAAATGTCACGAAACAGCCAAAATTATATTTCCTCTTTAAAAAATCATGAAAATCAGCAAATCTTTTCCGCGCCTATAGGTATCCCCCCCCCCCCCTTAAAATAGAGAAGTATTATTACCAAAATTTGACATTTTTAAAATATTAGCTAAATATAGAATTTCTATTTCATAATTAGAAAGTAAATGAAGTTTTAGAAAGTGATAAATTGTAAATTAATGTAGAATTGATTGAAAAATTCAGTTTATTTGACTAATGAGTCATTTTTACTCCATTAGTGTAAGAATTAGTGCTAGAATTCGAATCAATTGGCATTGAGTTCAGTTGAATTAATTTCAATGATATCAATTGAAAAATAAATAAATTCTATATTTGTATATTCCCAAAATATCAGGCAGGGATTTATAGACTTTCGAAACCTCGATCAAAGATATGTTATAGAGCCTTTTTTTTCCCGGCCCACTAAGCCCCCGAACCTGCGTTACATATAAATTTATATACATAGATATTCTTATACGAATGTACACACACCTATGTTATACATACATACATACATACATACATACATACATACATACATACATGCATACATACATACATATATATATATATGAGGTATTCCGCGTGAATCCGGTGAACTTTTTCCCTGACCCCCGCCAATTCGATTAATTTTTTTTATCTGATTCCGATTACTCTAAAAGACGCCCTCACCTTTTTTACATTTTTCGAAACAACCCTTAGTAAAAAAAAAAAAATTCTTCTAAAAAACACGCCCCGATTTAAAAATCTGAACAAAATCTCAAAAATGTGTGATTATATGTAAAAATTGTCAAGCTATATATATATGAGGTATTCCACGTATCCGGTGGACTTATATATATATATATATATATATATCGTATTTCATTATTGATAAAAATATTTTATACCAATGGAAATCCTTCGAAAATGTACATAGGTAAGAAAGTCTTTAAATACTTGTTTACCCACTGTAAAGTGGGTTTTTTAAAAAATGGATTGTGGAAAACCAGATTAAGCACGTAATGCGTTACAACGTATCAGAAAAGCAGCGCAGCGTTTAGTGGGTCGACGTCCGGAAATATCGAGGCCGTTTGTATGATAATAAAAGCTCAATGTTCTATAAACGCGCATCTCCGTCACACAAGCCTGGTCTCGGTCAATGCGCGCCTCCCAGCTTCAGCATAGGATGTCGATAGGATGAACTAAAATAAAATTTAAAAAAAAGAAAAAAAAATTAACACATCCTCGTACGTACACAGTAGCAAGAGTGCAGAATCGACAGGGCGTCAGGGTTAGAGGAAGCCAGGCAGGACGAAGGAATTTCGAGGGCCACAGGCCCGATGGAGGCCTGGGCGAATGTAATTTTTGTACGCACGTCTCGTTAACTCTAGCTGGGCGAGCACGCGAAAATTTCACACGCAAACTGAGTGCGCCCGAGTGACGGAACGAGGGCGAGGTGGGGGTGAAACGAGAGTATACGATATACGTCATCGTGTTGCAATATTAATTTACCTGGAACGCTGGAAAATGCATTTTTATATTACAATCACGATGTCGCGCGTAAGCGCAAAAAAAAGTATCCCCCTATGTTCCGGGCCATGACGGGCTGTCAAGGCATCAAGCGAGAACCGCTTCAACGGCGGCTCGCCTTTCACTCGAATCGCGAAATAATACAATGTCACTTTAATCCCACTTTTCCATGAAACTTCCGGCGTCGACTACAAGCCTGACCAAAAAAAAACCCATGCTCGTGTACAGATAATCTTCGAGGGAAAAAAACAGCTCCGCGATATCGTCAAACGGAACCCCTAAATTCGATCACAATTCGCGTGAAAAAGAAAAAATGATTGCTTACCGAAAATCCGCGATAACGCGGTGGATACGATAGGCCGTAGCGAGTGTTCGACGATTCGTTTCAGGAACGCGCGGAATGCACATTTGACACAAGCGAGAGCTGCATCCGGGGAAGTATATGTACCGGATGCTGGGTGTTTGCAGGATTACGGCGTACAGCAACGAGTACCGCCGCGAGAACGTCGAAATTACCGCAAACACGATATGCACCGGCATACGCCATGTTCAATATAATCTCCGTGATAGATTAGATGTGCACGAGGAAAGAGGGCAAGGGGTGGTGAGAGCGCTAGAGGGGTGTGTTTGAGGGATGAAGATGAGGGGCGGTGAAGAGGGACGGCTGTAACGCGTATATGGAAGGTATTGTAAACCTGTAGGTTATGTGTGACCATATACGAGATGGTGGAGAAATACGACTAGATGACCTGGCTGTTGGACACATCGGGGACGTATTTCAACGTCGAGTGGATTTCTGTCGTGTGTTCAGCATATACAATCGCATCGGTAACCCCTCCAGGCTTCATCTCCCTCGTCCTTATCCTTCCATGCTAACTATATATATATAGCAACGACGAGGATGCATCCTTGCACAGTTTCGCTATGGCAGCGTATTATTTGCCCTAGCCCACCATAACTGTGCCATAGCATCGACGAGATATCCTCCAGAGCTCATTCGCTGGATACGGTAATAAATGCCCAGGTACACGCTCATTCGTGTCTCTTCAGGTCCTTCGGCCACATCGAATCATACTCGTCGATCCTGTATATGCGCATACGCTTCACACCCAGCGATTTACCGATATTCTCCGATCTCCGCGAGAACGCCCATATCTGGTCCGTACGAACAAAAGGGCTCGATGCGCGATCGTCGAACCCTCCCCAAGTCACGCGGATCTGGCCCTTTCCTTCGACACAACTCGCAACGTATTCTGCACGCGTGTGTATCGCTAGATCACCTCCCATGGTACGGAGATTGGGAATGGTCGGAACGAGATATGCAGAGTAGTCAATGTACATGACCTTTGATCCACCGTGCCACACCGCTATCGTAATCGATATTGACATCTAATAGAAGCGAACGTAGATGACGTTCGCGTTACTACCTCACGGCCGAGATAGCATCGAAACCCGCGAAACGTTCGACGCCGCCGTCGAACGCGATGATTCACCAAATAAGGGAGTCCTCCAACGAGAATCTCGAAATATTTGGGGTTATTGGATATCACGGTAGCGCGTGCAAGTGATGCGTTTCGCGGGTTGTCGAATCCGAGAGATGCGGTCTAGCAGGTGGAGCATCATAATCCTCAAATTCATCATCCCCAAAAAGGGAATTCACGTATTGCAGTCTTCCAAAACTGGTGACTGGCGAATTACGCAACTGATGAGATGACTTTTTGGTCCAAAAGTAACCGATGCGTTACCCACAGTTCGATGAGTGTTGGTCGCTGAGGATAATGAATTTAGAAATCATGCGACCACCTGGAAACCGTAGGGAACCTTATCGAGCCCGGGTATTTACCATAAATTTAGGTGGTAAGCAGCAGGATGATCCCAAATCGTCCCGAGAAAGAAACGTCGGAGATACTTTTGCTCCAGTTCCCAAAAGTAACCGGTGCGTTACTTTTTAGTTAAGGAGACATTGAGGGTCATGCTATCCTACTATTGAGTTTCGGTGCCTTGATCGAACAGATATACAATCAGCCCGAATTGAAAAGCACCAAAAGTTCAAAGAGATCGAGCGGAGGTTCCATGTTTGGAAATGTGTCAAGCTTGTGAGAGCAGAATCGTACGGACTCCCGTTTCCCACAGTGCTTCCAATTGATTATCAGATACAGTCACAGATTTGTCCAGACAAAGTTTTATCGAACAGCCCATTGACGAAAGAGAATGATAGAGAGAGAGAGAGAGAGAGAGAGAGAGAGAGAGAGAGGCAGTCTCTCAAGTGTGGAATTCTTGTTGCATTCAGTGTACAGGAAAAACCTATTGCTACCACGTAGAGCATCAATGAGGAGGGAGGAGCAACTACTGCAGTAGTAAAATACGTAGTGGCTACATGTTCGTAAAGTACTGGTCGTAACGATCCTACTTCGAAACTACGTGATGCAGCCTCAATAGGAGTTACCAATACAGGAACCGACAAACAGAAGAGAGGGAGAGAGAGGAGAGCGCGGGTTAAAAAGGGGATCAAGCAGGGTGCGAAAGACAGAAATGGAGTTGTGCACACTCTTAACGTGAACAAAACGAGTGGAGCTCATTGTGCAAGCTATGTCCATCAATGAACACGAGAATGAATACAAGAGAGAAGAGCAGAGACAAAAGATAGATAGAGAAAGCGAGAGAAAGGAGTAAAAGACACAGGGAGAAGGAATGAATAGTTCATTCGTTTGATGTGTTCGGACAAGCTGACGAGAGTAGCATCAACTGTGTTCATTCTATGCAGTGGTCCCCGTATACGTTTTCATCAGCTATGAATAACGTGGTTGACGCTTTTGGTTCCAACAGCTTGACGCTCTGATCCCGAGCTCGTTACACACACACCTACAGACTGGATAAATTCGCACACACGTGCTCACTATACAACCATGTCCACACGACTGTACTTCTTACATATGTATATGTAGGTAAATCCATTTATATGTGCGTATGTACGAACGTATGACAATACCTCAACGAGAATCCCGGTCCCGGTGGTTGACGTGCATAAATGTCACACGTATTAACGATAACGTGGACCATGAAATTTCGAGCTCTATATGTATATTCGGCAGGTCTCGGCGGTGGATGAGAATGAGGACAAGGGTCCGATCTGCCCGCCTCTTCCTGCTCAGTATCAGCCGGGAGCCTACAACATCACCAATGCCACCATCACCACGCCCCAGCTTCACAAAACAAGCACGGAATATGCCGGTTAGTATCGGAATTACCCCAGTTTCTATATAGTACGTATCCCATAATCGCGACTTTAAATACCTCGAGAATACGATACGCGAAGTATAATCGTTACTGAGCCTGCATTCGAGACATCAATTGCGCAGTCCACTTTCGTTAGATTTAACGGTCTCTGGCTCCTCGTTGCGTTCGAGTCGGTTTTCTTTTGATTGCCTGAAGAAGGCTGCAAAAATCTACTTGCGACTTTTAGACCGAAAGTAGAAGAAGAGCTCCATATATCGGATAGGTGCTTTATTGGATAGTGGACTATCTTGATTGTTCCTGTAGTGACATCTGTTTTTTATCTTATACAATAATAACTGGTGGTAAGATGTCGCCACTGCAAAACTTTTGGTTGACTAGCAAAAATGGCACAACAGTGATCTGATGTTACTTTTTGCCAGCGTAAAAAAATATTGTTTGTGTTAAAAAGTGTCGTTTTCATTGAGGTAAGCCCAAATGATGTCTGATTTTGTTATTTTTTATGAACCATAGCATTTATTTCACTTGATAAATACATGATATTTGTGAAAATAGCAATATGTACAAAAATATTACTGTTTTTATTCGGCCATGGCGAAATCTTAATGTCGGATCCTTAATCTAGCCGACATACTTAATATTGAATATTCGTTTGTGCCAAAATGTTCCTAGCTAATTAACGATCAACTCACAAAGATTGATTGCTTGATAATAATCACAGAGTTAAAACAATAAACTTTTCTTTTTATTATATATAAAAATAGTCCTCTTATATGAAATATAAGATAAATGGATTTTAGGCCCTCGTATTGGATATCCGATGAAGGCAACCTTTTTGAAAATTGTCATTTCTGTCGATTTTTTTAAAATATAACATACCTCAAAATATTCAAATGTAATGTGGAAAATAGTTATTATCATCTAGTTCTATATGAAATGTAGATAATAAGTTCGTAAAATTTAAAGGTTTCAGCAATCGTCTACTTTTTTTCAATTTCAAACAAAAGTATCCGATATATGATGCCTCTCCCCTAGATGATCGTTTAGTCGCGTCCTGGCTTCTACACTGTTTATCAAGTGGGTGACTGTCTTGCTGAATTTCTGATGGTGACACGACCGAGAGACAGTACGATACAAACGCCGGTATTAGGACAGGTTTTCGACAGTTTCCCTGTGCCCTTGTGCAAATGATACAGTAGTGCATGAGTTAACCGTGGCAGCAGACACTACTCCAGGGCTTCTCAGCAGCAGGAAATAGCGGACTGGCAAATGTGAGCATAGGATGGAGCATCAAAAAGACAAATACTTCCAAACACCTCACCAATGTAACTTCCGGAAAGCCTCGTGTGAGAAGCATACCGTGTTTTTTTTTATTGTATTTTCAATTTCACGCGACGTTGGGCGAACGAAGTATATCCATCAACTCACCCATCAATTAATTATCCCGTCCAAAGTTTCGTGCTCCGATAATTACTCCCCGGGGGACTTCGGACTCACGGAGAATTGGCGTGCTGTTTTGGGAACACATTTCATCCCCTATATAATAACAATCATATCGCATTGCTGAGCAAGGTCGAGGCACGTTGTATCGCGCCCGAGGTACGCGCGCCGTTCGTTGAATGGAAAACCGCGCTAATAGTTGGTCGCGAGATTCAACCGGGATAGTTCCGTCGTTTCGAAACTTCCGTGCGGTTATTATTGCCACGTACGTGAGAATTGTCGGCGTTGCGATGGGAAAGGGCCGGTAGAGAAGGCGAAAACAACGGGAATGCCGAAACAGTTGTGTAGATTCGGTCAAAACACGGCGGAGCTTCCGAACGAGAGAGTGTCATAGTTGAGAGAGAAGCGGTATGAGAGCGAGAGATATTGCGTCGCAAAATACTCTCGGCTCTGGGCGCAAACCTTCCTACCATCCGTGACAAACCTTCGCGCCCTGCTGCTCGGGCACTTTAAATTGTCCAGCAAACTATTTCGTCACGCCGTATCCCCTCACGTCCAAACTCACGCGGGTCGTATAATATAGGGATGGTGTGAATTTGAATATGGACCTAAATTTGGCGTGCTCTCTTTTTGCTCGATCGAACCTATGGCTACACGTATATACGAAATCGCATAGATAAGTGTTCACTTTATAGTTACAAAGTTGCATGTACCGAAAGGCGTTCCATCGCTGTGTAGATAAGCGTAGCAGGAATTCGTTCGATCATCCGCACTTTACGTTCATGCTAATGAAGATTTTTTTTAACGGACAGTAGTAGACGCGGTCAGTGTGCGGCTTCGGCGGTCGCCCATGTCAAGGAACGTCGGCCTGGACCACTACTTGGATGGGTGACCGTCTAGGCGCGCACTGGCCGGTGCGTCGACTACTGAGCAGTACTGCCAAACATACAGTGCGATGACCTGCGGTTATTGCTTCGAATTCGTAGATTTTGGCCGTTGTATATATTCGTGCTAAGTAGTCGGTGCACCGGCTGACTACTTAGCACGAACCAGATGCAGACACTCAGTAGTCGGTCGGTGCACCGACTATTTAGCACGAGCAGATGCAGGTGCTCATTAGTCGGTCGGCGCGCCGTCTACTTAGCACGAGCAGATGTAGGTGGTCAGTAGTCGTCCGGCGCACCGACTACTTAGCACGAATAGATGCAGCCGCTCAGTAATCGGTCGGTGGCGCGACTACTGAGCAGGCTGCATCTTTATAATGCCTTTCTGACGATAAACACAACAAGAGCTCCGTTAAGTTTGGCCGCCTCCATCAGCCCAGGTTGCCGACAGCTTCACTGTGTCCCTGTGCCAATACGATCCAGTAATCGGTTAGAAAGTATTTTTTAATCCTGTGGCTTTGCAATCTGAGCATTTTGATGCGATCATTCTAGATACGCTCACGCATCGATTTATCCACTGTTTGTCAATATTCTCGAGCTACGACATATCAACACAAAAACACCAGTCCAAATTTCCACCGAGCCTGTCATGTACGTGGATGTGATCGCTCGTTTACAAGTTTCGAGGGTCGAAAGGGGGTTTTAACCATTCCGCCGCGTTTCCCTAGCATCCTGCAAACAGTCGGATTGGGGTTGAAAGGGTGGCTGTAATGGGTTCCCTCGTATAGAAGGAAAATACAGACTGCCTCCATGGACCAACGATTGGCTAGCTGCGCTATCAACGGGTACATACGCCACATCGGGGTGACGAGTAATCCGATAGGAGGTGTCAAACGCGCCACTGCCAACATCGCGCTTCCGCGCACTGTACACTAACGTTAACTCCAGTAAATTATTTTTGGCTGTCGTGTTTATTGCTACTTTCTAGATATTTGTGTAGCAGTATATATTTGGTCCGAGTAGACATTTTGGAAAAAGATTTAAGTCGATCCACAGTAGTAATTTCATATGTCTATAAGTATTTATATGGCATAATACCGTAAAGAATAATTGAAAACTGATTCTTAAATCCTTATGTCGATAGGTTACGTATACGCCATAGATAACAAAACTGCATATAAATAAGAGAAATATGAACTTCAAGCATTTTAACATAGGAAAACAACCCATACGTGTATTTCGCTGATTTGCAGAAAATACCGCTCTCAGATCGGCCATAACTCAGCTAGTAATTGAAAGATTTAGATTTTTGAATGAGTTTCCAAAAAGATTTTGATAGATTTATAAAATGGCGGTGGATCCATCCCAATACACTTTTTTCATTATGAAAAACAAGCGATTTTTTACTCCTTTTGCCCTCACACACCGTTCCTTGCCGGCCCTTGACGGCTTTCGCCGACCCTCCTCTACTTTCACTTTCCCTCACCCTTCCACGCCATTCCTCGTGCTCCCCCGTCTTTACTCGCCATCCCTCGCCGGTACTCGTGCTCTCTCGCTCTTCCTTGCCCGCTCGTGCCATCCCTCGTGCTCCCTCGCATTTCTTCGTCCTGCCTCGCCCTCTTTCGTGTTCCCTCGCCTTCCCTCGTGCTCCCTCGCCTTCCCTCGTGCTTCCTCGCCTTCCCTCGTGCTCCCTCGCCTTCCCTCGTGCTCCCTCACCTTCCCTCGTGCTTCCTCGCCTTCCCTCGTGCTCCCTCGCCTTCCCTCGTGCTCCCTCGCCTTCCCTCGTGCTTCCTCGCCTTCCCTCGTGCTCCCTCGCCTTCCCTCGTGCCCCCTCGCCTTCCCTCGTGCTCCCTCGCCTTCCCTCGTGCTCCCTCGCCTTCCCTCGTGCTCCCTCGCCTTCCCTCGTGCTCCCTCGCCTTCCCTCGTGCTCCCTCGCCTTCCCTCGTGCTCCCTCGCTTTCCCTCGTGCTCCCTCGCCTTCCCTCGTGCTCCCTCGCCTTCCCTCGTGCTCCCACGCCTTCCCTCGTGCTCCCTCGCCTTCCCTCGTGCTCCCTCGCCTCCCCTCGTGCTCCCTCGCCTTCCCTCGTGCTCCCTCGCCTTCCCTCGTGCTGCCTCGCCTTCCCTCGTGCTCCCTCGCCTTCCCTCGTGCTCCCTCTCCTTCCCTCGTGCTTTCTCTCCTTCCCTCGTGCTCCCTCTCCTTCCCTCGTGCTCCCTCGCCGTCCCTCGTGCTCCCTCCTTCCCTCGTGCTCCCTCTCCTTCCCTCGTGCTCTCTCTCCTTCCCTCGTGCTCTCTCTCCTTCCCTCGTGCTCCCTCTTCTTCCCTCGTGCTCCCTCGCCGTCCCTCATACTCCTTCGCCGTCCCTCGTACTCCTTCGCCGTCCCTCGTGCTCCCTCGCCGTCCCTCGTGCTCCCTCTCCTTCCTTCGTGCTCCCTCGCTCGTCCTCGCGCGCTCGCGCCCTCCCTCATGCTCCCTCGGCTTTCTTTTCCCTGCCTCGCCCTCCCTCGTGCTCCGCCATCCATCCAATCAAACGCAAACCAATCCAAACTGAATTGACGAAGCGGAAACCACGAAATGAATTGTCAATAATCTGTTACGATCAGTCAATTAATTTCGACTAAGCACTCTTGAAAATATGTAATATTTTTCTATTAATGATAAAGTGAGACATGCTGTCAGTTGTCGTTTTCGGGGGGAAAAGAGAACTTATCCCGCGTGCATGTTACTTTTACTCTCAAATGTCATTTAACACCCCGCCACGACAGAAAGACAAAAAAACAATTTACTTTTGACAGAGATGAGGTGAATTTGTTCTGGAATGGTCTATACATACGGCAAATAGACTATCAAGGCATCGATGTCCAGCACTCAAACGGCAAATACCCTCGGTTTATCTACGAATGTTTTCGAGCCGATTCACGAATCTCGAATGCACAATACATTCGTCGTGTAGCGTACAGAACACGCGTGGTAACCCGTGTTCGAAGCGATCGTACCCGGGGAAAACTCTCGCACTTTGTAAAAATAAATCTCACGAGTGCCATTCAAGGTTTACTCTTGTCCGCTTTTTTTTTCCACCACTGTGCCGTCGTTTTTGTTTCTTTTTCACGAAATTTCCATTCGCTCTCGGCGTTACCAACCGATTGATCGCTTTTCCCGGATTCGCCAAAGCTAATGCAACACGTTGGAGCGACGTCAGCGCGTGATAGAGTACACGCTCTTGCCCCAAAGACCCAACGTATGCGGATACAGTTATCGGCAGATTCGATTGATGGGCCGAATTATCGGCAAGACATTATGCACATCAAAAACTGCGGTACTTTTCGAATAGGATACGTCGAACTATCTTCTTCTCCTTGAACATTTCTCGATTTTCTTTCAGGCCTCAAGCCGAAATCCAATAATTACGACGAAAACATTTCAACGTCAACTATAATGTCATTATTTTATTTCTGCCCTGGGATGTCAATTAAATATCCTGATGATGGTAAAATATTCGTTTGCACGAGACCAAGAGGCTTTGTTGCAATTAATTCGAGTCCCTCTCTCTCACCTAGTGCACTCTTTCGTATCACGGGCATTCACTGTACTGTGCCAATAACTGTGCCGCCGACGTGCTCTCGTATACAACGTTCCCGCGTGAAAGCTTTCAACTGAATTAAACGTGAAACAGGAGGATTTTTTACACTTTTTTCCTGCATTTACAAATGAACAATCTGAAGAACATTTACGTATACATATATACATGGATCTACAGGGTGTCCTGTTATGAATGGATAACCCTGCAACTGTCGATAGGCCAGATAACGCCCTACCATATGCTGGAATTTCAGTTTACTAGAAATCCCACGATTTTCAAGATCAAAACTTTCTGCTTTTGGTTTTTCGCATGCCATTTTCACATTTCACAGTTTTTTTGATATACTCTTGGTTATTTGTTTTATTTATGAAAGTCTCTTTTTTAACCTTCAATGTTTAAGAAACTTTGCGAACAAAGATCTTATGCAGAATTTCCATACAAAACAATTCAAACACCTGACTTTGATAGCCTGCAGTCTAAAAAAAAGTACTACGCATATCATGTCAATTACTTTCAAAAGTTGCTTAGTTATCCTCGATTTATATTATTTCTAGAAATGGTATGCGAAAAACCAAAAGCAAATGAGTTTTTTCATAAAAATAACGTAAAGCCGAAAGTTTCGAAAACCGTGGGACTTTACTGGATTGACATTCCAGCATATAGTAGGGCATAATCTGACCTATCGACAGTTTCAGGATTATCCATTCATAACAGGACACCCTGTGTGTGTATATATATATATATATATATAGGTACGCACACTTTAAACATGACAGATTTAGCGGGAAGCAAGATCCCTACGGGAAACGATGCTGCATAATGACGGATTACAAAAACCACAAATATATGAAGTGAAAAAAGCCGGTTTCCTCACTTTTTGTATCTCGTACAATCTCTTGGACAAAGCGTAGGCTTCCGACGCTTTTGTTTGCCAACGAGAAGCTTTAAGCTCCAGTGATGCGCGCGAGGTGTATAATGGTGTTTTTGTCCTACCTTTTCGCGGTTTACCGTTTTTTTTTCGCCCTTTTTTCCTCGCTTTCCAACGCCGCGCCATTCACCCCAGTGGTGGGGAAAAAATGGGGCTAAAAATGGAATGAAAAATAAGTAAAAATGAAAAACACTACCCACAGGAACTCCGGAAGCAACAGCCCAGCAGCAGCCAATCATTCCGCTTCTGCTTAACACGGTAATCAATCTTGCCAGACCAATTCCGCCGGTTCAGGGATATCCGTGTAATCCACCGCCCATACCACCACCGCCGGAAAAATATTACGCCAGTACGGAGATATGCAAGGTAAGTTTGCCCCAAAGTATCGTGCAAGTCAGGCGATATACCTTCGTGGCAATTTATTCGTATTATAATTAATCCTCCCTCGCGGCCCGGCGCCAACCTTCCAACATTTACAGGCTGGCAAAGAATCCGCGCGATGTCTATATGTATATATATATATCCCGAGTAACAGGCTGTGCATTAATGAGATAACTTAGAATTATTGCAGACTTTCCAATATCCATACTCGCTGCGATCCCTAACAACCCCAATAATAGATTCACGGGTCCGGACGGCCTCTACCTGCTAAATAGGTCTCGAGTATTTTTTTTAACGTTCCCGCTGGCCGTCAGACGGTTTTTTTTTTTAAAAAGATTCAGCCGTACCTTCTGGAATAATGTAAAAGCACCTCTGACACTGACAAGGAACAGCACTTAAATATCCGCCTCCGATTTTGTTGAAACTCATATAAGGGACAAAGCATTGAAAACTATTAGACACGTATTTGTTTTTCATCTGCGAAAAAACGTTTTTAAGCGGTGAAACGAGCCCTCAAAAAAAGACGCGTTACCCCTTAATTTCATTAAAAAAATATTCTATAGTGAATTTTTCATCGCTTTACATTAGAATATATTTGGCTTGTGTTTTATTCAGATCGGTGGACTGCTTGTGAGTGAACTGCAAAACCACCCCTTGATAAGCCTTTCTATGGGGGGACGTTTCCCCCCTTAAAATCGTTTTTTGCGCGGATGAAAAAAGAACACGTGTCTTAATGTTTTCAATGCTTTATCACATATATGAGTTTTAACAAAATCCACGGTGGACCCTCAAGTGATGTTCCTTGAGATGAACCTAAAAAGCGTAGCTTATGCAGTTTTTCATTCCTGCTGTATTATATTTTTTCCTTTGTTATCTTTTTTTTAGGCGCTCCGTGGCGCAACATTTAGCATCCACATTTTGTTACCTAGAACAAAAAACAAAAATTCTCGTCAACCTACATTCGAATACCTAGAGTAGTACGTACGGAATTTTAAAAATATCGTTTCATTCAAAAGTTGTAGATATTTGAACGTAAGAAATGAATTTTCAGTGAAAAATTTCGTTATAACTCCTCATAACTGCTCATAAAATTAAAAGTTTTCAATCAATCGGAAATTCCGTTCGAAGTTATTTGTCACGCCAATTGGAAAAACGCTATTTTGAGAAGTTTCGAGTAGTCGGCCGTTTTGTAAATCGAAAAAAAAATTCCAACAGCTTGATATTCATAATAAATAGATGTATAATCAATTTAATGAGTGAATCACTTTTGCATACGAAAAAAAATTTGTTAAATCCCCACATGATCTTATACCCGTTACTGTGGCCTAAGGCCTGAATTCAATTTTTGATCATGAATCGCTCAGGCTTACATAAGCAATACGAAGACCAAACACTATTGATAAGACTAATGACTTAATGACTTAAGACTAATGACTAAGACTAAATCCGATCAAGTCGATCGGCTGAAAATATTTTTCCTCATCTTGTACGAAAATCCAACGATTGTAATGTTCTCTTGTAACTCTACGGTTTCATTCTGCATAATATCACTGTCGATAGAAAGAATTAAAAAAAAACATCGATTTCGCTAGACCATGTAATTCAGATTCAGATTATGCTCCTCTCGTTTTTCCGCCCATTGAAGAAGGATCGAGTGATCCCTCTTCCGCGAATACAGAGTGGAGCATTGATTCGCTGTTTGTGTCGTGTGGATTATTAATTGTGGGATGATACATCTGCCCCAAGAGGGATGAAGGTAGTCGGAGGGTAGTGTGCCGGACGAACCTCAAGGGATGAGTGCCTGATCGAGCTTTGCGAGACGACAAGGCCGTGAGGATGGGCCGAGAGGGTTGTAGGTAGCTGGCGTTCTATGGATTTCGTGAATCATGAGAGAGTCTGGTGGTGCATGGACGTGCGTTAGGTGGCAAATCACGTAGAGTCGTGCCCGAGTACGACAGCGGAGATGAGACGATCGTATCGATTATTATCGCAGAGTCCGGAATTGCCGCCGCTTCCACCGTCACCACCAAGCCCAAACACACCGCCAGCACCGACAAGCTTGAGTGCAAAAGCGTCGAGCAGCCTGGCAAGTTACAGCCCCGAGGAGATGCTGACCGAGGACGAGGAGGACGAGGATCTCGGTATCGGGGGTAGCGTGGGTGGTAGCACCGTCGGTGCTTCCGGTACTTCGGGATGTTGCATCTTCGACTTCCCAAGGGAGAGACTCAATATCGTCGAGAGCCTTGGCTGCGGTTACTACGGGGACATTCACCTGTGCGAGGTTGACAGGTTTCCCGGATACGAAGAGGCGTTCAGAGGCACTAGCAGCGACCTAGTCGTCGTTAAATCACTGCGACCCGGTTCCTCGGAAACCCTTAGGTACGTTCACCCTCTTTTATTTCCCCATGTACACACTCTTAGATCTACTGACTCAGAGAAAACAACGACCTAACCCGATCTATCCCTTATTTCCTCATCCAAACCTCAAGCGGATTCACCCTTCCGTATCGTCGATCTTCAGTTTATGCAAGCGCTGAATTATCGCGAAGTAACTACGTATCGAGTACGTACTCGTCGCAAATTCGAATGTTATTAGTGGTCACAGCATTCCCTGCATGTCGTCCAATAAAGACACGTAGTGTAGGCGCTCCTCCTCCGGTTGACGACAAGCCAGTAAGTAAAACTTGGCAATAGATACAGATGCAAGATCCTCGAGCCTAGGTGGAGGTTTGCGGTCCCTTAACTGGTATTGCTTACTTCTTACGACTTGACGAGTTTCGGAACAGTTGACGATATGCTATCATTTGATTCCAGTTCATACAGTGGATTCTTCGTCATATACCGGAAGCATCCTGTAAATTTTTTTGTCGATGGCTCACACCGTTCACAGAGGGTGTCTTGAAAGGACCTAACATTTTGATTTGTCAATAAAACGTATTATTTATTTAAAAAGTACCATGAAACTTCTTTATTTGAATGACATTATTTATTTGAAAAGGACCATGAAACTTCGTCTGCACTAACTATGCAGTTATAATTCAGCAAATAACAATTTCTATGCGTTGCTCGATCGTGTAACTCTACATGACTTGACCTATATTCTTCCTGATGCCAGTTCATAATGTAGAGAGAGACGAAATTTTCATGATGTACTGAGCGATTTGACAGTTTTTAACTCACCAATTTCGTTATCAGCGAGTATTGTGCTGGGTAACGTACGAGTGAGTTGACAGTTATTCGTAACATTTTAGACATTTCTTTGCACTATTTCGTGCGTTAAACTGCCATTCAGCAAAGAGTGTAGGAGGAGTGTACTCCCTATGCTGAAAAGTGTTTCTTTAATAGCAAATTGGATAGAAACGGTCTAGACGATCGATTTAAAATTTGGAGTGTGCATTCAGTATATGAGAAAGAATGTACCGTATAAAATTGAATCGAATGGTAACATATCGTCTAATGGTCCAAAACTCCGTAACGAACGTCGAACTTGACTGAAATAGCCTAGAATTGTCCTAACCTATTGATTCGTGCCTCCCTGATCCACCGGATGGAGGTAACCGATCGATACCTCCTTGCGAATGCCCAAGTGCTTTCACACGCAAACCCATTGATGTCACAGAAAGTCAACAAGCTTCAAATATCGACGCTCGCTTAAATTTTTTTACTGTCGCCTAGAGCACATCTTTCGGCGGGATTTGAATCGATGAGGTCACACTTGGCCTGCAATGTGAAACGAATCTGCAATATGTCAGGGCAAGAAATGAGCTTTTCTCGTGGTCCTGGTATTTTTACCTGGATTTCGGTCAGGTAGATGAATATAAAAAACAATTGGATACATTATTCAGGTGTACAGTGCCGCTCCCTGACGTTTTTGAACGATCAATTCTTATGCAGTCCATCTTGACGTCAGTCCGGATTTAAATGATCCCCGCGCGACGTCGCCTTTTGCCAGACTTCGTTAAAATTCATTGGGGATATGGAGAACCGCGGCGGTTCGCGAAGTTTCAACATTTGTTATTTCTAACGCGATTTATTGGACGTTTGAGGTATCCCTTTCGCGGAAGGCCATATTTTGTGGGAGAATAAGGATGGTCCTTCTGAATCATTGATAAATTAGAGTGGCGCTTGATAAAAATAAATCACAATCAATTATTATACCCAACGATAAACTGGAATATAAAAATATCGTGCTAATTTAGTAGGCATTTTTACATTTTCAAATTTAGTAGTACATTTTTACATTTTCACTGAAAAGTTGCGGCTGCGAAAATTCTTCTGCTATTCGCATTTTTCTGAGTTTTGCCGTTAATATTTTCTTCGAACATTTAGTGACAGCCGTTTTCATTGTCGTTGCGAAATATTTTGTTTTTTTTTCACAGGCGCGAGCAGGTCATGCCAAGCCTCTAGAGTTATTTAGTGTATAAATAATTGAATAAAAATGTGGCCAATGTGTCATTTACATAAAGCGTTCTCCGTTTGAAATTCAGTAACCTGAATTTTCAATTCAAAATCCGTTAATTATTAAATATTCGGTTTCCAGTAAGAGTACCCCAATATTTTCGCGATAAATCTTGTGATATCACGAATACATTCATTTAAATATTCTGAAATATAAAAGCCCGACAGCAGAAGACTCTCATCCAGATGAGAATTTACACTATTTTAGCACGAGGGTACTTCAATTTTTCAAAGCAGTTGAAACCTCATTTCGACAGTGCGATTCGACAGTTTGACATGCGAGTAAAATTAGAAAATCGACTTTTTCGCCAGGTGGAGATAATGGTGTAAAATAAGAAAAATCAGAGCGATACGGGCCATTCGAAAGACTACATTATTGCAGAGGATCAAACTAGCATTTTATGTCATGGCTTGACCTCCATCTGGAACATTGAAATTACTTCGTGACAACTCTCCGTTTCCCTAAATAGGCGTTCTCCCCTAAATTCAACTGGTTCACAAGCCAAGCTCAAACGGCCACAGCGGTCTATCACTTGCAATATCAATTATCGGCCCATCATCGCCTCCCCTTCGATTGATCATTGGAGTACTCGCGAAACCGTGAAGCCCTAGCTATCGAATGTCAACTTGGGTGATACGGGCAACCGTGTAGCTCAGGCTGGAAAAGATGCGTCAGATATCACGTGCCACAGGTCCCAGAGGATTTGTGGAGTGTGCCGTACGATACGGATCAGAGAGAGGCACAGTGGGGACTCCTGACGCGGTGAATCCATTAGCCTCGCAAGTGAGCAAGATTCTAGGTTGCTGAACATCACCAATTGGTCCAGCCCCTAATGTAAATTCGGCAGGGAATCTCTACAACGGCGTTCCTTCCAAAAACTTGATTTATCGTGGAACGCACATTTTCAAAGTGCCTTCCGTCACATCTTTGACCTTGGGAATGATAAAACCGAAGGTGCTTCTCTGCCAAAAAGTCATACGACGGTCTTCCCGTGCTGTTGGCAAAGTTTTCCATCACACTGCAAATTCAAGCGTGTTGTTTTTTTTTTATTTTCATTTTTGACGGAATTGCGACGGTTTTAATTTAACATTCGTTTTTCGTTCGCAATTACCGACGATTTTGGTTGCATTAAAAAGCAATGGTTCAATCAAATGAAAAACCCCTACGTGACGAACGAGAAAAACTATCAAAGAATACTTTATCCAAATTTGGTAAAAATCGGACAAGCCGTTTTCGAGATATATCGGGCACCGATTTGGAAAACTATGTTTCGAGATAATCGCATTTGAATCGCTTCCAGTCAACGAATTTATTTCTTTTTTTAATCCTAAACATACCTCAATGTACATATTTTCCAATAAAAAAAAACCCGGATCCAATCGAAACATTATTTTTGGAGATAAAAATTCCCGAAGCTTACCTGTTTTTCTCGCCGTATACTCAGGTACCTCACTGTAAAGTCATTGTGGTCATTGGAGAGTTCTATCAAATATCATGCTACGAATTTTTTCAAACACAACTTATGTTATATATGTGTGTATATAAAATAATATTATTATTATATGTGTTATATGTGTATGTATGTGTATATATATATATATACATATATATAATTCCGCTCTCTACTCCCACTTCGATGCACGCATATACACACACACATCGAAGGGTTTTCACGTGAAATTAAGGAGCGAGGAGGGTAGAGACATGGATGAAATAAAAATACATACAGATTATGTTCGGTGTTTGACAATTGACATCTAAATTGTAAGATACTTAATTCGGATCAACTATTTACAAATGCGCATCAAATGTGTTCAACTTTACTGTAAACATACACAAATGCATTATTTAAGACACATTCGATAACTAAACTCTCAAATGTCTGCAATGGCACGTGATGCATGTTCCGAATAAGTCATTAATAACACGTCAAAATTTAATGCGGTTCAGGGGTTCAAAAATACACATAAAATGTATTTGAATTTTCTGTAAGAGACAGAACCCCGTTGTTTTAAGTTGTATATGGCATTTACACGTGATAAGTCTTAAAACAACATACCTCACGTGTAACAAATAACGCACATGGATTTGCCGTGTACGGATGAAAGCTTGTTACAGCGCTGAATTATTTTTTCAAGGGATTTCTTTTTTAAAACAAACCACTGCGACTCTTTCTCTTTCCCTCGGCTCTACACTTGTCCTTTTATCAACGGATTTCGCCGCCTATCTTTCTTTCCCTCTATTGCTCTTGCTCTTTAGTGTTTTATATATAAACTGCACGGATATCTTGTGCCAGCTGTGCCAAGTTCCAGATGGAAGACGAAGAAGATCGTTTCACTTTCCACTCGATTCACCTACTTGAAATTTCGTGCCGTCGCAGGACATCTCCCTTCCAGCTTCCATAATATATACATAGATATATACGTTCCCCTGTATATAAAGGGTGTCCCAGAATGACCTGACATTTTAAGTTGCACGTCTTTTTTTTTGTGGGGAACAGAGAGTACTGATCTTTGACAATTGGTACCAGGAAGTATTGAGGTTTAGTCATGGAGAATTACACGATCGAGCAACGCGTAGAAATTGTCGTTTGCTGCATTGTTACTGCATAGTTATCGCGGACGAAGTTTCATGATCGTTTTATCTCGCGCCGCGGCGATGTCAATTGGCCACCAAGATCGTGCGATTTGACGCCATTGGACTCATTTCTTTGGGCTTTTCTAAAAGAAAACGTGTATATCTATTATATCTAATCTATCGAATTTCAGTTTTCCAACGGATTTAGTTTGATACGTGAGCAGAAAAACCACGATCACCGCACTTCCGGTTGACCGTCTCCATCAGGCGACGTGCTTCGGTAACTCAAAGTGCTCGACTTTGCAGTTTTATTGCGAAAAAACTAAACGGTCGAAACAGCTCAAATTTTGGCAATAGGCGCATCAAGTATTCGTCAAAATCATACAAAAATTTCAAATCCCACAGTTGGATTCGTAGTAATGATCGTGCCTCCTTAAAATACAAATATTCGTAGTTTTCAAACAAATGATACGATTCATTGATAAATTAATATATCAGGTCATTCTGAGACACCCTATATAAGCCCAATAGTATCTTTCCTATACCCAACCAACTCTTCGTTTCGGGAGCGGGAGGGGGGAGGGGCAGAGCGCAAGACGCGAGAAAATCGGTGTTCTCAGGTGGGGAAGATCGACTTTTCCTCCGCTTACCGCGATTGCTTGTCTTTTCACGGACTCTGCGGGCGTTCCGAGGGAAAGACAAGGAATAGAGGGAGGAAAAGAGAGTTCACGGGGATCCTAGATCCTTCGGAGACGGGAAAGAGTTGGGAGTGCACGCTCACGACCTGATTCGATTACCGTCGCGAACCGTAAAAAGTGCGAGAGAGATGGAACGATGGAATCTTGGATTATACCGATGCAATTGGACGTTCGACGAGCACCGCGATTCCGAATGAAACGACACGAGAAAATCCACAGGTATATTCGTCGAAAGGATCCTGAGGGCGGTTCCCATCTTGTTGCATCGGACGTTATATGAACGCACTTTCAGCAGACAAGAGGTCTGCTGTGATTTCTAGGGCGGCCCATTCGCTGATGGGCCAGTCAGAGGTAAATAGCCCGGGTTTACGAGAACAGAGCGGGTGGGATTTTGTTATTCTACTTCGGTTGAGGCTTCGACGACATTTTTGTCGCCTCCGAGCTTTTTTCTAGCATCGACGCGGCAATCGAGATGCAGGAGAAAAACAGGTGGATGTTTTTGTTTTGTTTTGAATTTGGAGGTATGTTTTATCGTATTTGTTGAGGATTTTTCAGCGAATGGGTGGTGAATTCATACCGAGGGAGTAAAAGTACATCGACTGGGATTTATAAAAAAAAATATTTAAGATATGATTTTTTTTTTGTATCTGGGCCTAATAAAAGTGTCTTCACTTCATCGTTGTTTAGCACTTTTCCCGTTCGATTGGACATTCCAGTCCGTGCGAATTCGTTTTGTAATCGTTTTCTCTTTGAAATGCCGTTTGATTTACGGAGCTCCGAATATTTTTCAATTTTTGGCAAAATTGCAAACGTAGACCATCGATTTTTGCGAATCGTTGCGAACTTACGTAACTTTTTCGATCGGTTTTCAAATGGACTTTCCGGAAAAAGCTAATGGAGATACCGGGATAAATCCAGTGCAATTCTTTGAGCCTGTTAAAATTCTTTTCAAAACGCACCCAATAAATCTCCGACACTAAAATACGACGGATGGTACGGCTGTTTGAAATTTCGCCATTTTATTGATTGAAAAAAATGGCTAAAAGGGTCGAATTTTGTTTTAATCTACCTTTGAATTATTTCAATATATCTTAAATATATTAAATATTTATTATATGTATACTTAAATATATATAACATATTGTTATATTTATTTAAAATATTTTAAACGCGACAAACGTGTCGCAAAATATTTTCGACGGTTTCTCATCGAAATAAAGGATTAAGGGCCAATGTAATGTTGAATTCGTATTCCGAGGATAAAAATTCATCGAAATAGACTTATTAAAAAACATATTAAAAATCCAAATTTGTTCTGCATCTCGGTAAAAAGTAAGGACTTCACTGGATCGTCGACCATTTCATTCTTCTTTGGATTTGGAACTTCACTACGTCTATTAAAAATCTATTAAAAATTAATTTATTAATTAAAATTAAATTAAAAATTAATTAAAAATTTTAATTAAAAATTAAATAAAAAATTAATTTAAAAACATTAATTAATTTAAAAATTAAATAAAATTAAATAAAAAATTAATTTAAAAATTAATTAATTAATTAAAATTAAAAATCCTTTTCAAAACGCCCTCGTTAAATTTACGTAACTCAAAGAGGACCGCCGCTACGAGCTGTTAGAAATTGCAAGATTCCGGTCATTTAGAAGATATAGTCAAAAGGGGCTAAATGTTTTGTTTAATTTTTACCCCTTCTTGATGGTCTATCCGATAGGGAATATTCTGCCGATTACGAGTATCGCGGAGTTTTGATCGGAAATTTAAAATTAGACCGGCTAAATGCAAAAATGTGTCTCGTCCCGTATCCGCTTCCGGTACACAAAGACGGGATAAAATTAATCACAATTCAGCAACAGACAATATAAAAAAGTTATTAGCAACAGCGAAAAAAAAGTTGCCGTCAGTGTGTACCCTGTGAGAAAAGGCAGTAATCCGCCTTATTCTACGATCACGTAAAAGCCATCGGAGATTTAGAACATAAATGTCTCCACTCTATTCCCTCTCACTCCTTCCCTTTACCCTCTCCCTGTCCCTCTTTCCAGTTCTCGATTCAGTGGACCACAGCACTCCGATAATATATACAGGGTGACCCAGTACTGGATGCGTTCCCTGAAACGGAGGGTTGGTGGTGAAATTCTGAGTCGATTTATATAAGCATGTATGAGTCTCAGATCAACGCCTGAATTATTATTGATTTTTAAAGGCGGGCGTACCTGATTGGCCCGCCTTTAAAAATTAATAATAAATCAGGGGTTGATCTCAGACCCATACATGCTTATATCAATCGACTTGGAATTTTACCCCCAACCCTCCATTGCAGGCAACGCATTCAGTTCTGGGCCACCCTGTATATGTATTTATACAATATATGTATACACGTACAAAGAATGCCTTATTCTATAGCGTGCTTTATCCGTTTCGTATCCGTCGGCATAAATATGCATATAGAGCACGGCTGAAATGGGAAAAAGGGTTTGAGGCAAGGGAGAGAGGAGCCTGCGGGAAACGCTCGTGTTTCTGTATTCAATACATCGGGAAAGGTAGCGAGGGAGAATAAACCATATAAATACATACAGGGAGTTCTACACCAGTTTGACAATTCGAAAATAATTATGCCCGAAATCAAAATGCTCTACGTTTTAAAATCGCATATTTTTTCAACGTTTCGTAAACGGCCAATTTATACGAGCAGTAATACAAATTGTAATTATTAATCTTCACCTAAGCATAACCAATTTCAGTCGCAATCCAAATTCACCGTCACAATCCGCTAGGTTATTTTGGAATTGGGGAAAAAGCGTTGAAAAGTTGAAGCGTTACATCTATGTGGCTCTGCAAAAAATACGATGTTTTTGGAACTTTTTTTTGAGAACACCAAAAAGGGAATTCAGTTCGAGTTTGCAGGATTTATTCTACATGTGTTGACGTTTATAAAAAAAACAAAATTGTACGAAAAACCATACGAAATGAAAAACAATTTCGACATTCGTATAAGTTTTGCTACAGGAACACACACGATTATTGAAAAATATGTTTTTTTTCGCAAAATGGCAATATTTTGAATTTAAAAGAAATCGGCCTTAATGTGTTTACAAAAACGAGAATTGTTAATGAACCGTTAAAGCCGTGAATATTTATCCAGAGATTCTATCAAAGAAGTTGCAATAAAAATTTCAAGTCGATCGAATGAAAACTGTTCGAATTATGGGTTCTCTCGAAATCAAAAGCGTGGTTTCGAGAAAATCGCGTTTAAAGTTCCAAAACTGACAGTAGGTCTTCAGTTGTTGGGCCGATCTATATTTTTTGTACAACGACACTGGGCCAAACCTAATTGTCTACTTTCACCATATAGCGTATTTTGTGAGTTTTGGAGTGCTAAGAGGCTTTTCGAAAAATGAGCTTTACATTTTTTATACCTTTTTTCACCTCTCATTCCTTTTGGATACGATTCATGTGATGTTATCAACAGGTTACCATTCATGATAATGAAAAACGCTATTGTTTATAATTAAATTGCATCCTTAAGGTGTACAGAACACGTGGGTGTGTTTTGTTCGCTTTGTCAAAAACAAACATAAAATACCATTTTTTATAACGTTAAACTTTAAATGCATTTTTCTGGAAGCAGCATTTTTTCGATTGACATGAATCTCTTCGCAATTAAAAGAAAACTAAATTTGCAGAGCCACCACGAAGCGATTATTGTCAAAAAACGATTTCGAAAAAAAAAATCGACCGTTGAGCAAAAAATTGGGGTTTGTTTTCAAACGGCTGCCATTTTGTTATGCAGGGCTTTTTCAGAAAACAAAAAACGCAAACCCCTCCAAATTTAGACTAGCTTAGTCGTGATTAACCCGTTTTTGTTTAAAATGAACTGGGAAGGCTGTGGAGCGTCAGGCGCAGACCAAAACACGCCGTGCCGTTTGGATTTATTTTAATAGATAAAATTGGACCTTACTCTCCATTGATAGAAGCACAAAACACGTTGAAACCCATTTCCAAAAGTATTTATTTCATATGAAAAAAAATTCCCGAAGTACATACATTTTTCATGCCTCTCGACAGTGACCTCCCCTTAATGCATCATTCAACCCAATGAAGAAAAAGCGATCAACATTTTTTCCTACTGTTAACGCATCACTGTGTTTTCTCACCATTACTGACAAATAAATCGAAGGTCGGCGGTATCTCGAAACGCCTCGTATCCTCAGTCCGATATACTGGATCAAATCGATACGAGACACATTGTACATGACATGACTATAAAACATACACACTTTATGAGAGTATAGAATGGACGTTCATAAAGATATTACTTCAGAATGCTCTCGCTCATACGTCTATCTCTCTCTCTCTTTCTCTCCCTCTCTCTTTCTTTCTCTCTCTTTCTCGTGCATTTTAGGATAGAATTTCAACAAGAGGCGAAAAGGTTGGCGCGGGTGGCCGATCGAAACGTTGCGCGTTTACTCGGTGCTAGCCTCGAGGATGATCCTATGTGCATTGTATCGGAAAACGGAGAATACGGCGATCTGAATCAATATCTGCAGAGCCACATAGCCGAGACATCCACCGTACACACGGCCAAGACTCTGAGGTAATGTCTAATTTCGTACAGATGTATTGGAACATTCCACGCCTCGTGTCGATACACCTACACCTCTATTCCTACACACACATATATACAGGGTGTCCCAGAACTGAATGCGTTACCTGAAATGGACGGTTGGGGTGACATTTCGAGTCGATTCATATAAGCATGCCTGGGTCTCGGATCAACCCCTGAATTATTATTCATTTTAAAAGGCGGGCCAATCAGGTGCGCGCGCCTTTAAAAGTGAATAATCATTCAGGGGTTGACCCGAGACGCATACATGCTTATATCAATCGACTCAGAATTTCACCCTCAACCCCCTATTTCAGGGAACGCACTCAGTTCTGGGACACCCCGTATACAGGGTGTCCTGTCATAAAGGGACAATCTCGCAACTGTCGATTGGTCAAATGATGCCCTACTCTTTTTATTGTCAATTCACATCATTTGTAGAAATGGCATGCGAAAAATCAAAAGTAGATGATTTTTTTCAAAAAATAACAAAACACCCAAAATCTCGAAAACCGTGGGACTTTTACTGAATTGAAATTCCAGCATATAGTAGGAAATGATCTGACCTATCGACGGTTGCGGGATTATCCATTAATACCTGCACACCCTGTATATATATTCACTCGTGAATAAATCAGGCTTTGATCGAAATATGGCAGAATTTTTCGACATACGTAAAAATTTTTGGTGTACATTTGTTGCCTTACGGAGTTCAACAAATGTACACGTCCAAACATTCATTTGAAGTGTGTTGGACAGCAGGTACAGTAGAATGACGTACCTCTGCTCGCAACTCTGACACAATTACCAAACTGGCTCGGGGCTTTTCTCCCTATCCCCATTAAGCATTGGTGGAAATTAAATTGAGGAAATACAGCGGGCGTATGTACGAATATATGTCCCTATATATATATATATATACATGATTATAATTACTGGAATGTACGCGAGCGTAGTACGCACGACCGGTAACAAACCCAATTTTGGAACTAATTTCATAAAGATAAACTTTTTTAAATATTCCATTATGTGGAAATAATGGATCCTCTTTCGGTGTACGCGAGGAATGGAGTATCGTCATTTCGCGAATAATGCCTTGTTTCGTTACAATATTCATTACGGATTCGGATACATGTTGGAGAGAAGCTTCTATTCCGTTCATGCCATAAGTGTATGTAGAATTGCGTTTTTAGATACATATTCACAGGGTGATTTTGACAGGAACATCACTTAAGTTTCCACTGTGGATTTTGTTGAAACTTGTATATGTGATGAAGCTTTGAAAATATTAGGCAGATTTGTTCTATCGGCGGAAAAACTGCTTTAAGAGGGGAAACCACTCCTCAAATAAAGGTGTGTGAGCCAGTAGTTTAATTTTTTTCAATACAATAGAATACAATATATATATATATATATATATATATATATATATATATATATATATATATATATATATATATAAGCGTAGCTTTTTAGAGGCTACGCCTACACACCCGCATTTCAAATATCTCTTCAACGTACGCACACCACCAGTCATCACGTGTATGCAGCACTTCCGATTTTCTCGTTGCCATTTGGCTTCTACCTTTTGCTTCGATTTATTCTGAGCCACTTTGACGATTTCGCATTTCGCGAATCTTCCGACTTTCGCGAACGTGAAACCGAGAGCGTCTCGATGAAAGAACCGACCGAGGGGAAGGGGCTGGGGGGTCGCGAGGGAGGAGAAAAAGGAAAAACGAGAAAAGCGACTGACTGTTTGGGTGCATCGGAAAATGCACTCGTGCAAAAAGTATTTGCGCTGGAAAAAGCGATTTTTCTTTCAGCTTTGGCACTCTCGTATACATGGCGACGCAGATAGCATCGGGCATGAAGTATCTCGAAGAAATGGACTTTGTACATCAGGATCTTTCCACCAGGTGAGTACGAAACAATTACATTGTTTTCAATACTTTTTGTTCGAAAAGATGTTACGTGCTGAGTATTTGTGAGGGTGTACAGCCATTTCGTTCGATGAACTTGATCGCTGTTGTATTTCTTGGCTATTGTTTCGTTGTCAGGCACGTTGTACTCATTCGGGGAATTATCACGGTGTGACGGGTCGAAAAATAGCTGATTTTGGCAATTTTTCGTTGTTGGTTGAAATACGCCAATAAGTCTGATTTTTTAATGAAAAATCAAAGCACTCGTGAAGAACTGAAAATACATTTTTAAGCATTTATTTATATTTTTCTTAAATTTTTATTTTACGTTTGTAAATGTCTTCGAAAAAAAGAAGTATGTACAGTGTACACGCTTGTGGCTGTAAATAAAATCTGAAATAAAATTTCCAAAAAATGTATTAATCAGTATGAAAGCTGCTATGGAGGTTTCTTTATTGCTATGGAGGTTTTTTTAAAATCAACATTGACAAAATGGCGGTGGTTTGTAAAAAAATATCGAATTTAGTGTGTTTTACCACAGTTTTTCGTTAAAAAAAAATATGAAGATTAAAAAAAGCTTCGATGGCAAGATAGAGAATGGCGTGAAGAGTGTTATGTCAAACATTGAGCCGGATAACTTGGAAACTCCAAAAAATTAACAGCATGTTTATAACCGTGCAATTTATATCAGATAATGCAAAAAAATCGATTTTTTACAATTTTATACTGTGATGATCGCTTGAGGGAAGACACCACGGTGACGGGCCGAAAAAGACCCATTTTCGGATTTTTTTTCGTTTACTAGATTATTTATTCGGGACTGGGAAAAAGGTATGTTATTAAGCATACATTGAACTTATTTCGTGTAAGTTTTTATTTGAAGAAATTAACAACGTTATTGAGATGTAACGCAGCTTCTGTATAAAGGCTGGTCTGAAAAATTACGTTAAGAAAGTTTCATAATCTATATAAATGCAGTTCTCG
This sequence comes from Ophion costatus, assembly GCA_951751655.1. Taxonomy (NCBI): domain Eukaryota; kingdom Metazoa; phylum Arthropoda; class Insecta; order Hymenoptera; family Ichneumonidae; genus Ophion; species Ophion costatus. Next base: position 11,781,412 of record OX632367.1, read on the forward strand.
GTATACGCAGCCGTCTTCCAACAGAAAAAATAAAAAATAGCGGACCTTAAAAAAAGTGTAATTTTACTTATATTCGAGGGCGTGAAAAATACTAAATATTAAAAAAACGGTTACGTATGATAGCTACTGCAATTGCGAAAATTTTATTTTTTTTGGACTGAAAATCGAACGATTATAGCTGAAGTTATGATTGCGGCCAAGTCGAGAAAAGTCGTTTCGAGAAAAACGCCATTGAAAATTCCCCTTTCCGTAAATCGTAGCGCTCCCTGCTCTCACTAAACCGTCTGCCACTTCATCAATTTTCAACATTTTATCTCGATCATTTTTTCACGTACTCTTCAATGTGTATACTTCGGGAAAGTGCACAAAAAAATCGATTTTCTTTGACCCGTCACAGTGGTGTTCCGTCGTGAATGTCTCGAGTAAAAATGCATACGCAAAAGTTGCGTTGGAATGACGATAAAATACGATAAATATTGCACAAATTTTCCGACGTTGTGGAACATGTGTCTTTTAATATTGATTTTTTGGGCCTGAATTGAAAAATAAAATACTACATTTGCGTGTCGTGTCAGAGGGAGAAAATAAATGAAATGTGACCTTCCTATCGGTCTCGAGAATCTTGTAACGAGGGTGACTCGTAGCATTGTCTCCTGCGAATGCAATTGAAAGCAGGCACATGTGCGACAGGGTATTACTTCGGGCTGGGAGGGGGTGAGACGATAAGCTAGACCGAAATGGACGAAAATGCTTGGCGGTCGGTAAAAGTACATTTTAGTGGAGTATAGCAGATGAATGTGTTATTTTGGTGACTACATGTATGTATATAGATGTGTATATATATATACCTATAGAGAGAGTGAGGGCGTGAAAGACGAAGATCTCTCCATTAGCTCAGTCCATCGTTTTATCGCTTGTCTCGACACCCGACAATCTCAGCCGTCCCGTTACCCGAGATATCGCTCAACTCATCGCCTGTACTTTGGCCTCGCCCATTTCGACTATACCTTTGAGTACAGTCGAACGCCTCGTATTGCTAAAATCGCCCACACTCGCTTGCCAAACTAAATCAACGTTATGGCATTTGTTCAAAATCAATAAAAACCAACGAAATCTAGAAAAAAACACGCCACTTTTTCATTAATCAGACGAAATTTTAGGAAAATTTATTTAGTCATTTTGGGGACATTCTTTCCAACATCATGGAAACTTTATTTATCTTTGGTTTTCTGAAAAACATCATTCAATGAATATCATATAAATATCGTTTAAATATTATGGAATTAATAAAATAAATATAATAATATAACAAATATAAATATAATAATATAATAAACATGATACAAAAAAATAAAATGATATAATAAGAATCATAAGTTTCTTTAACACTCAATCCGTCAAGGTATTTGAGGCACCTCAATCCCGTGAACCTGGGTCGTTTGTGTTTTTGCGCTACCAAACCGACAATTGTTAACGAAAAAGATCTAAAAAAATTCATGACCGATCTTTAGGCTGTACTTTTCAGGGAAAAATAGGGTTTTCTTTGTCTTTTTTATTTTTAATATGATTTTTTTCCATTAAATATTAAGCAACCTACGAAGAAAATGATTTTGGACAGGACGAAAACGACCCAGGTTCAGGAATTGAGGGTTAAAATCTTAACGAGAGCGTACAGTAGAAGTCCCTCGTAAATTAGCCATTGCATATATACTGCATTAACAGTTTTTAGGAAAGTAATAACGACACTTATCTAGCGAGTCTGCGTATTCGATAATGATCAATATTATTAATTAGAAAGTAGATTAATTAATAGAATTCTAATTAATTAGAACGTAGATGAATTAATAGAATTCTAATTAACTAGAAGGTAGATTAATTACACCAATTAATTAGAAGGAAAATTATTTGACTATTTTCGCATCAACATTAATTATTCGTGACTCGAAGAATTATTTTTCACGAGTGATTTTTTATCCGAACGCATCAGCCATTTTTCATTACACTAGTTTTGCGTGACTTTCGAGAGTTCATACTGTAAAGAAACGACAATTGTTGCAAGGAACTTTAGCGTTGTGTTAATCTTTCGGCAAATGAAGCGAGGGTGTCAGCCAAGAACGGGAGAATATTGCGAAGGGTCTGATAGGCTCGCTGCTTCATCTCGATTAACGTATATCACATGCGTCGGGTGTATGTATGTATGCGTGTGTGTGTGTGTTTCGAGCTTTAGTATGTAATGGAGGAAAATCATGCTCCCGTGTTCGAATTATTAACCTCAATCATAAAACTTAATTACGACGCCCTTTGGCACACCCGAGCCAACGATTCGTGCCTTCTGCTGTACGTCGACGGGAAAAAGCACGTAGGGAGCCGGAAAATGAATTGTCGTGATTTGCCGAAACAAATTTCGGCCAAACGGTCTTCGTGTTGTGGGAAATTAGCCCTTCTTCGCTATCCCCGGGGCCCTTCGTATCGATTTGTTAAACTTTTTCCTCCAAGGAGACTGCTCCGAAATTGGAGAATTTTTCAAAGAAAAAAATCGCGTTTTTTTCAGCCATTCGTTTAGCCGTATCCATTTTCCGAGTGCCGATTCGCACGAGGGCACGGGGAAACTGCGAAAAACAGGGGTCGATAAAAGCTACTGACTTTCAGTCGTTTGGAAACTGCTGAGGAAAATCAGTTGACCTGCCAATCGGTCAGTAGTCGAAGCACAAGCTGGTGGGCGGCTTTACGGTCACCCATCCAAGTACGGGTCCAGGCCAAAGCTGCATGGCAAGAGCGATCACACGTTCGTCACTTTAGACGAATTATTTTCGAGTGTTTATATTTCTCCTGTTTCAAAGTTATCGCTCCAATGTTTGCGGGGGTCGGTTGGTTTACATAGCGCGAGAAACGTTTCAAACGCACATTTCAATCATTATCGACCAATTTTTTACTCCGTTCGCCTTTGATGGAAACCTCGCGTGTTTGCCGTCACGGACGCGGATTCATCGAATCACAGTGTACATGACGTATACCCGTGCAAATTTGGAAAACACACACGATTATTTTTCTACCCCCAACGGACAATATTTTTATATCAGTTATTGAGGAGGGGGGATACCTTTGGGCGAGGGAAAAATGGCTGATTTTTATGATTTTTTTTTTAAGGACAGATTTGTTTCACGATTTTGGATCCTTGGGGCATGTTTCATTACTACTTTTGGCTGTTGCATGGTATTTTTTATTTATTAATCTTGTTTATTAATGATTCATTAAGCATTAAATGGCGGAGGTATGGCACGGTCTTCTAAACGGGTTGCGGCGGATTTTGTCAGACGGCGTGACACGCAGTGTCGGTGGGATAAATCAGAAAAAAAACCAACGAAGATTTTTTTTTCGCTAACACTCGTACGCAGTATATGAACCAAGAAAAAGTGAGAAATGTTGAAAATCGATGAAACGGTGAGCTTTCAAACAAAACGATTGAATTTTCCGCAAAAAATCGCTACATTTTGCAATAAAAAAAATACTTTTTTTTATTTTCAAAAACATTTGGGGTCATGCTTTTGATAATATGGTTAGAAGGATTTAAACCAAATTTCATCAGAATCGATCGATTAGTTTTTCTTTTAGTTATATGTCACGCGAGTTTTGAAAATGCAGCTTTGAAGATCGTGCCATGCTTGCGCTATTTATAAAGATTAATAAAAAATATCATGTAACGGCCAAAAGTAGTAATAAATTACAGTCTGAGTCCCAAAATGGTGAAAATATATGTCCTTTTGAAAAAATCCTGAAAATCAAAAAAAAAATTCCTCGCCTAAAGGTATCTTAAAAAGGAGAAGTATTTTTTTTCTCAAATTCAAGAAAAATCGCGAAATTAAAAAACAACCATGGAATGGTACGTTTTGAATCAAATAGATTGAATTTTCTGCAAAAATTGCTACATCTAGAAATGAAAAAGACTTTTTGAAAATTATATGGCTAGATCTCGAAATAAAAGACTTTTTTTAAATAACAAAATAAAAAAATAAAAAATTTTGAAAACTTTTTGAAAAATTATGAAAACTTTTTGGAAAACTTTTTAAAAAATTTGGAAAAATTTTAAAAAGTTTTTGGAAAACATTTGAAAAATTTTGAAAAGATTTCGATATAAAAGAGACAAAAAAAAACGTTTGGATAAATAAAGACTTTGACAGCGGCGGAGCTCAATTTTCGATAATACAAAAAGAAAATAGAGCGGTATATCATTACGAATATCACAAAGGATCATCAGGACTCTTTTTGTCAAATCCGTTTTTTTCAAAGCGCAAACTTGTTAATTCTTTTTCCAAATATTACATGGTTGCTGCGGAGTGATTCAGAAGTACCTCCTGTTCGGGAATAGGGTACGGGAGGTTGTTAACGGGCCTTGTTAAATATTAAACGAATAGACCGATAACG